>PVKN010000318.1:0-85197 GCA_004027915.1 Capromys pilorides | reverse complement strand
TCGGCCAATACAGCCACATGCTGTGTCGTACTTCAGCTGGTGAGGACAGGGCGCCCATAGGACAGGGTCCTGTTCTTTCCCTCTGGGCAGTGAGGCCCAATACATGGCTTCAAACCTAGCCGGTCCTGAGCACTAGAGACAGAGTCTCAGCTGGACAAGGGAACAGGGGCTCCTCTTCTTCTTCAGGGGCAGCACTTACGTGCTGGCCCGCATCCTGAGCTGTCCTGCAAATGTCCCTGAGGAAGGGCTCTCTAGAGGTGTTGCTGGGTCTTGGGAAGGCTGCCGCCCATCTCCAGGAGGCCAAGAGTCCCCGCCTCAGCATTTCGCTCACAACGTGGCGGCCCTGGTGTCCGCACCCAGCACCTGCCGGCTTCTCAGGCCCCTCTTCTAAGCCACCTCCTGGAAACAGCTTTCCAGGTTGTGAGTCCCTTAAGACAGAAGAGCTCCACTAGCACCTTCCGAATCTCTCCCAGCGACTGGTTGGAGGAACAGAGAAACTTGGGGCCACCCTGGACTCTGATGAAGTGGGCCTTTCAACCCTGGAGCCCTTGTGCCCCCAAGGGACACCTGGCATTATCTAGAGACATTCTGGTGGTCAAAACTGGGCAGGGGGGACAACCTGCTTGGGACTCCCCTTCCTGTCCTTCTCTCAGACAGGAGCTTTGTTTCCCTTAATAAATATATTCTGCTCTTTAAAAAAAAACTGGGCACTGGCCACTCGCTGTCCCTCAGTGCCAGGACAGCCCCACCTGGAAAGCAAACGACCCAGGCATGGTCCACAGCTATGGGTCCTACTCTGGGGCAACTCTTGGAACTGGTCTTAGCCCTCTCTTTCCTTCTTTCTTTCTTTCTTTCTTTCTTTCTCTCTCTCTCTCTCTCTCTCTCTCTCTCTCTCTCTCATTCACATAGGATCTCACTATGCAGTTCAGGCTTGCAGTGATCCTCCTGTCTCAGCCTCCCCAGCACTGGGATTATAGGCATGCATCACCACGCCCGGTTCTGGGGCCAACATGACATGTGGTACTGGGGAGTGAACCTGGGTCCCTGTACTTGCCAGGCAGGTACTTGGGCCACTGAGTTATCTTCTAGCCTAAACAATGAGTGATTTTATTTTATTTTATTTATGCCCAGCTGCCATGGAATTCCATAGGGTTTTCCAAAGCAGGGGGGAGGCAGCACTCTCCTCAGCCGCTTTGGAGCGTTCACGGACACCTGCTAGAGTTGGGTCCCACAGGTCCTGGGAGTCACTCTGGGAACATGGCTATCTAAATGTGGTCCATGTGCGAGATGGGTGCAGGAGCATCTTGAGGGTGGCCATGACTTCCTGGGCACAAGCCAAGCACAGGCCTGCAGAGCCGGATGTCACTCTTCCCTGCCAGCTTCCTTGGCCTCACTTGGGGACAGACACTGGGCCTCTTTCCAGGGAAGGCCTATAGCCATAGGTCATGGAGGACACCTAGGGCAAGGTCCAGTCCCATCTGATTAGACCGTGGGTTTACAGGAGGACACCGAGGCCTGGAGACACACACAGCCCACCAGGCCGGACCACAGGCTCAAGCCAGAGGCCTCTGCTGCCTGGGACCCACTCCCTGCTGTGGCTGCACTTAGTTGAGAGGAGTTGCAGCTCTGTCCTGGCAGCCAGCCATGCTGGGCACACCCTGCCTTGTGCTCTTGTCGTTTTCTTTGCCCCTTGAGACTGGTGCCTGCTATGACTCACTCTGACCATAGTCCGTAACTGTAGCCATGGTTGACTTGGGACAGGAGGAGACCCTGGGCACCACTGGGTATGGGTGGAGCTGCTGACTCAGGAGGAAGAAGGGGACCCCCAGCCTAGGGAGCAGCTATCCGGGACCTCCCAACCTCCATCCACATCCCATGCAGCAGTGCATAAAACCCGCTCATGAGCAGGAACCAGGCAGGCCCTGTAGACTTTGCCCACAGCAGGAACCAAGTGGCTAAGAGCAGCGCTGCGGTTTTAGGTCACCTGCAGGGGGAGGGAAGGGGCATCCTGAGCATCTCGTCCCGGTGATGTTGCAGAGCAGAGACGCCAAGGCAAGGGAGAGGGCTCCAGAGGATGCCAAGCTGGGTGTGAGGTGACCAGACCTCCCCCCGCCACCCCGTGCCTTTCCCTGACTGGTGGCCAACACAAAGACTGGTGACTTCCTGGTGCACCTCAGAACTGAAAAGCAAGGAGACTACGCTCCACGTCCCTGGCTGTGCTCTTTCCAGCTGTGAGCTGGTTGAGTATCACTGAACTCCGACAACCTCCTCTTTTCATGGCCCTGTGGGCCACCTCGGATCCCTGCAGTCCCTCTACTGTCCCCCTTGTGTCCCTGTGGCCTGTCCTCCTTCCCGCTTGGTGTCAGAAGAATCCATCCTCCTCCCCCAGTGTCTCTGTGGCCTCCTACTGAGTGCCCTACAGCCCTGCTGTCCTGGCCGTAGGGGGAAAGTTGTGCCCTTCTTCTCGGGCCACCCTGCATCCATCCTCTGCCTTCTTTCTGTCACCTGTGCTCTCACCTGAGATCCCTGACTCAGCCTCTGCTCTGTGTGCTGGGCGACTCTGCCCCACATATCCCGGGATACACCACAGTGAGGCTACCCAGACACTTCCCTCAGGCCTGTCTCATCCTTGAGGACCAACATGGCCACCTCACCCTGAACTTGTCCAACAAATGCTGGTGAGTAGACGAGTCTTTGTCTCAAGAAGATGAACCCACAACAGCCATGGGACACCCTGAAGTCACCCCGAAGTAATCATACTTGGCACTTAGGCCAGGGCTCCCTTCATGGAACCCAGCTACCCCTCCTAAAAGGACAAAGAAGTAAAAAGGGTGGTGGGGGGATAAAACGAGGGCTTTTATAAGCTCCTCATATGAAAATAATGTTTGTGGGGATGTTTGGTTTGCCCGGTGCTGAGAAATGAAGTGTGAAGCGACATCATGGTGTAAATTTCCTCTTTGCTGGGCTGTGCTGGGGATTATGGAAATGTGGGGTCGCGAGGTACCTCCAGGTTCCCCTGCACTAATTACAGGCGATGCGCTAATCTCTTCCCCAGCAGGTGCACGGCCCGCGCACTTTAGGGATGGGCTGCTTTTAATCTGCCATATGTGAGAAGACCCGGGCACTGTTAAATTAGATCCAAAACCAAAACAAATGCCTGAGAATGGGAACATGAGGGGCTTGGAGTTACAGGAGATGATCTCAGGGCTGGGGTGTGGGCAGCTTTGTGGGTGCTCAAGGCTGACTGCGCTTGGTCTGGTCCAAGGGATGTTCCAGATAGCACGGGGAGCTGAGTGTCGGATGTCCCGAAAGGTCAGGCGTCAGGATGGGCGGGCTCTGTCTCGGAGCCCCCTCTGGCCCACGTTCCATTTGGAGGCATTGGTAGGCCCCTGGGTTTATGGGGCCTGGAAGAGGGACACGTGCCTGCTCTCTCCTTCCTCAGGGAGGAGCTGGGAATAACCAGCCCAACGTGGTGGGAGGGCTTTTTCCTGGCTTCTGGGCTGCCTACAGTGACTAAGAATGGTGCATGAAAATAGCAGCTGAAATGTCACCACCCACCTCCCAAACTTTCCAAGAAAAAAAAAAAGAAAAAAACAGAAGGAAACATTGGCCAGGGTGATGCTGCCTGTCAACGAGACGAAGAAGCAACAGTTTATTTGTACAGGAGATGAGGCTTCTCTTGAAACTGATGCTGCTCACAGGCTCCATCTGTAGGTCCTGAGATGGTCTTCCTGGCTGAAGGCCAGCTGATTCTACCTGGTCAGGCTTCTGTCCACTGGGCTGGCGCAAAGGATGCAGCAGCGGGAGAGCTAATATGGCACTGCTGAAACCTGCTGGCTGAGTCCCCAGGTCAGAGGAGCTGAGCAGGTAACTGTCCTCCAGCCCCAACCTCCACTGGAAGCCACACAGCTGCTGAGCTTGGCCTCCATCCTTATGGAAAAGTCAAAGTAATGCTGGGTCCACAGCATCCCAGCCAGCGAGGCCTTGAGCCACCAGGGGCCACGCAACCACCAAAAAGCCTCATAGGATGACTCCCGGAGCTCAGTAACTGCAGAACTGGAGAAGGAGTTTCAGGGCTGTTTGAGCTACATGGTGCTCTGAGTAAATTAGGCAGAGACCAGCCCGCCATCCAGATATGAGAAAACTGGGAATCACCATGTTATGATTCATACCCAGAATGCCACCCCAAAAGCCTTGAGTGTTCAGGGGTGGGGCTTCTGGAAGGTGATGGGTCACGGGGCACTGTACCCCTCAGGAAACTCACCCCCCCACGTGCTCATAACTGAATGTGCTGTTGGAGCCAAGCCTGGTCAGAGGTGGCAGGTCACTAGCTGCATGACCTGGAAGAGCGTGACTCCCTCCTGGCTCCTCCCTTCCCGCTCTGCTTCCTGGCCACCATGGCGTGAGCAGATTTCTTCTGCCAGACCTCTCCCCTGTTCCTCCCTGCTGGATTACCAGCTAACCATGGACCAAATCCCCTGCACTGTGAGCCAAAACAGACCTCCTCCCCTTGACGTTGTGGATGTCAACTCTCACCTCCCAGCAATGGAAAGTGACTAACACACACTGGGGTCACCCAGCTACTCCATCTTCCTCCTGGAGCTTTGGGTTGAGGCTCAGACATTGCGTGGCAAGACCTAGTATGTGACTCTTTTTCTTTGAGACAATCTCACTGTGTCATCCAGACTGGTCTTAAATGCACAGCGATCCCCCTGCCTTCAGCCTCCCAAATTCTGGGATTATAATTCTGTAGCCCCACATCTAGCTATTTTTAAATTTCTGGTTAGCAGGCCTATTTTAAGGGGCTAATGGCTAGGAGAGAGCCTGTGAAACCCATCCTACTGTGAGCTAGTACAGTTCCACAGGAGGCCGAGGCTGGGAGGAAAAACAGGAAGCTCCTCAACCAGATGTAGAAAACCCCCAAGGAGTGTGTGGTGAGGCCCGCAGGACTGACAGAGCTGACATTTATTCCACTGCTCCCCGCAGCAGGCCCCGTGTGATGAGCAGCAACTCTGTGATCCTCATGCTGGCTCTCATCCATGTTCTTCCCAGGAGAACCAGACGCTCAGAGGCATTAGATAAATCATCCTAGATTTCTCTGACAGACAGTTGTATTGTGTTATAAAGTGTATATATGTGTACACATGTGTGTATGTGTACGTACATGGGAGAGAAGAAAGGCATTGTGTGACAGGATGGATGGTGAGAGCCCAGGACTCGTAAGCCCTGAATGTGACATCAGCTCCTTGAGGTGTCTCCAGGCTCCAACTAGGGCAGCAGGTGGGCTGTGCCAACAGAGCTTCAGGGAAGGATGAGTTCAGACCCAGGATGTGAGGGTCCAAGACACCCTCGGCTGGGGATTTACTGTTGACAACCAGAACAGTGCCATGGTGCCCACAAATCGATATTCACAGGTGTCTCTAAGTATCAGACTCCCAGAGCCATAGGACTGCAGCTCTTCAGAGCCAACAGTGCGAAAACAGGAACACAACGATGAGAAGGTCTGGGTGCACTCACATTCTGGGTGCCTCTCCCGGAAGTCAGGTGAGGCAGAAGAAGCTGGACAGGAGAGAGCAGGTGTGGCAATCCACAGAGGTAGCAACCGGGGACATGGGCAGAGTGGATCTGTCAGAATGCCACCCAGAGCAGAGGAACAAATGGAATCACTGTTTTTGAATTAAAGTAGCCACATCCAGGCCTTTAGAAGTTAAAAAAAAAAAAAAAAAAAAAAGTGAGAAAGAACCATAGGAGTGGTTGTCCTCTGTGCGGGGAGCACAGAGGGGACCCCTGGAGGGATGTGAGTTTCTAGGTCTTGGTATGTGTCTTTGTCCCATGGGTATGTGCCCCTGTCAGAGCTCTTTCACTACGCTTGCTAGTGGGTCCCAGCCACTGCATGTTTGTACCTGTATTAAAAGATAAAGGGGCTTAGCTTTTAGGGTCCCTGTCCCCAATTGGGAAAAGAGCCCCATTGTGGAAACCCAAGGCCAACTTCCCAAAAATCACCCTGGAGAAATCAGGGGTCGCCTCTATGGGCTGAGGACACCTGGTGGCTCCTTCTTTGCAGCTGCCACCCAGCCCATTCCTAAGGACAGGGGTTCCAGGAAGTGGCACTGTGGATGGCAGATGACAGGGGCCAAGGTTTTGGTGGTGAGATGAGGGTGTGGGACTCGCACTGTGTCAACAGCTCAGTGCTATTTATACAACCCAATGTCTTCTGTGCTGTGATTCATTCAAATATATATATATATATATATATATATATATATATATATATATCTTTAGAACATAAGGCACTGTACTTTCTTTTTTGCAAATTGGGAGGGAAGATGTGCTGAGAACCTGGTGTTTACTCCCCAGACCAGCAGCCAACTAGGCAGTCTTAGACTCTCTTACTGGGAACTTGGGGGCCACTGAGTTTCTCCTCACCACACACAAAATACACACACACACACACACACACACACCACAAATATACATGTACCACACAGGCCATACATTCTCTGCATACACACTACACACACCTGTCATACTAACTACATGCAAGCCATACATGCACCACACAGGCACCTCATAGACACATCACGCCTGCACACTTGAATACCTCTTGTTGTGGTTTAGATCCAAATGTGCCTCACATATTGAAAGGTGAGACTTTTGAAAGGTTACTTTGTTACAGGGTGCTACACTCACCAGTGGACTAATTCATCAATGATTGTATGACTAGAAGGGCTGTTAGGAGGTGGGCCATAACCATGAAGGATTTATTCTCATCCCTGGCCATGAGTTGAGCCTCTCCTCTCTGCTCTGCCCTTCTGCCATACTGTTTCTTCCTCAGGGATAATCACCCTCAGCCTGAATCCTCTGAAAACAATGAACTAAGTTAAATCCCTTCTCTTTTAAGCTGCAGGTGTTAGGTATTGTGTCCTAGTGATGTAAAGGTGACTGATACAGAAAATCAGTACCAGGAGTGGGGGTGAACAACCCTGACCAAGTGGTTCAGAAGCTTTTGAAACTGGTTTGTATGAGGAGTTTGGAAAGGTTTGGACATGTAGGCTAGGGAAGCTCCATAAGCAGAAGTTGAGGAGAGGTTCCTGTCAGAGCTCAGAAGATCAGAAGGTGATAGGAATGCATACAACAAAGGCCAGGTCCAGGAGGCTTCCAGTGGGGACAAGGACTCTATTGGAAACCTGACTAGAGGCCATGGGAGTATCATTTTAACAAATAATTTTTCTAAGTTTTGTCAATGTCCCAATATTTTTATATGAGGCTGAATTTAAAGGTAATGATTCTGGAGGAAATTTCAAGGCAGTCCAATGTTCAGACTGTGGTGTGAATGCTGCTGGCTGCTTTTAGGCAGATTTATAGTGAGAACTGAGAGAGAAAAAAAAGAATCGGGAGCAAAAGGTAGAGCTAAAAGATGTGAGAAGTTTTCCGTGTCATCAGAACAAAATCACCTACAAAGTTGAGACCAAGAAAAGCATCGTTTCTGAAAAGATTAGAATTAAAAAGAAGTCAAATACTTTGCATTAGTACAATAGGAAAGATGGCTTGAAGGCACCTCAGGAATTCATCAGATTTTACCTTTCACAGATTCAAGAGTGCCAAAGCATAAACTACTTTGAAAGTCTTTGTTTTGCAAACACAGCCCCAGGGCAACCTGCTCCTGCAGGACTACCTAAGGAAGAGTATCCCTGAGTTCAACCAACCAGGCACTCAGAGGCTTCTGTAGTCATGGCCCAAGGGGGCCAAACTACTGCTTACACCTATGGCAGACCTTGGTCTGACCATACCTCTCCTTCTTCCCCTTTATATTCGATCCAGGTTACAAGTCTATTGGTTGGTACCACCCACAGCTGGGATGGGTCATCTCTCTCAGTTTACAAATCTACCATTTCCAGCAGCCACGGATATACCCACTGTAACAGCTGGATCATTGTCCATGGGAGACCACGTCATAGGAATAACAGAGTCTGTATTAATTATTTGCCGGCTTCTGATGCACACCCTCAGGACTGGAAGCACACATGGCGCAGTTCTTGGTTCCCTTTTGCTTAGTTTTCCCGGTTGCCATGGCGACCACACTGGAATGCTGTGCCCACTGGTGTAGGGTTCTAGAGCAAGTCTACAGCTCAGGCATTGAGATTTATGGCTACATATGGGCATATGGCTTGACTCTACTTCCTTTAATTGGTTCTGCTTCTTTCCTTAACTTTTTTTTTTTTTAAATTTTTATTTATTTATTTATTTGTTTGCTTGTTGTGTTTGTTTGTTTCTTTATTTATTCATTTTGTGGCTGCCTCAGCCTGCCCTGGTGGTGGCGCTGGCGCAGCATGTGGTGCCAGGGATCGAACTGCAGTTCCCGCAGTCGCCTGAGCCCTCCAAGCAGGCGCTTTAGACCACTGAACCATCTCGCCGGCCCCTCTTTCCTTAACTTTCATGTTTGTGAAGTTTTAACAAGACAGGGGAAGGAGTGAGAGATGGGGCAACTCAGGTAAGGCTAAGTGGGGAGGCGGCCCTGCCCAGGTGTCTCCTGTCTGTTAAACACTTCAACCCTGACGGGAGTCAGACAAGTAGACACACTGTGACTATGATCACACCATCCACAGTGGACAGACTGATGGTGACCGTGGCGCTGAGGGCCATTGTGCCCTTGGCAAGCTCTCTCTTGGGCAGAGCACAAGAAGTAACCTGTGGACCTTTCCTGCAGGCCCGTCTGGGAGGTGCCATTGGGGCCTGCAATCTGCGGACAGGGAAACTGAGGCCTGTGCAGTTGTGCAACGTGCCCAGACTCTGAGAAAGCCTTAGAGTTGGTGTGGGGGCCCTGGGCTCAGATCTGCGTGCTTCTCGTCCTCCTGTGTCCTGCGCCCAGTGCGTTGCCTCACAGGGAGGAACACAGTGGCGGGACCCTGAGCCCGCTGCTGACAAAGCCACACTCAGAGCTGACGCAGTGCTGTGGGAGGTGGGGTGGCATCACCCGAGAGGCCCCGGGTGCCAGAAGGGAAGGCTGACCCGCAGACCTGGAGAGGAGGCCGCTTCAAGGCCGCTCTTCCCTCTCTTGCCCTTCCTCATCTGCATCGAGATGCCTGAGGGCCCGTTACTGTCCATTCCCTTCCATTTCATTCACTCCCCAGCCTCCTTTCCTGAAGATTCCAATGGACCTCTGTAATCCCAGTATTTTTGGAGGCTGAGGCAGGAGGACCAAAATGCTGGAGGTCCTGAAGGACCCAGGTTCAAGGCCAGTCTGGGCAGTATGGCAACTTAGTGAGCTTCTGTCTCGAAATTTTAATAATTTTTTTTTTTTTTTTTTGGCAGGACCGGGGTTCAAACTCGCAACCTTGCACTTGCCAGGCAGACACTTGTGCCACAGAGATATCTCCCCAGCCCCAATTTTAATAAATTTTAAAAAGGCTGGGGATGCGCCTTAGTGTGAAGGCCCTAGGTTCCCAAGTACTTAAAAAACTCCAGTGCAAAATAAACTCTTTAATTTTAAAAACATGCATTCTATAAAGAGAACTTTCCATTCACATGAAGAAAGAGGACCGCCCAGCCCGTCGTCTTACGCACAGGGTTAGTTTCCGTCAGCAGATGACTAGAGTTTCTCCCCTTCATTCTATTATTTTTGGAGGCCCCCACACAGCGATCCTCTCTTGGGCGCCGTTCCTGATTTGTGTGCTTTTCTTCGGTCCCTAAAAGCCACCGCATCGAACTCAGCTATATAAATACCACACTCCCTCCTGCTCCCAGAGAGATGCAATGGTTAATTCAGCAAAAGTGAGGCCTGACTTCCTTGGCTTCTTTGTTTCTCTTTTCATTTCAGCCCTGCAAATAATTTCTTCAGGACATAAAGAGACTCGGGTTTTGCCAGTTTTATCCTGAGGCCCATGCGCGCTCACAGAGCTTTTGCACCGGGTCACACCCAGGCCTCGTCATCATGACGACGACGACGACGACGATGATGTCGTGGCCTCCCGCCAGGCCCTGTACTACCACCACCAGGCTTCAGTTGTATTTCTCTGCTTTCCCTGTGCTCCTCCCCGTCCCCTCCCAGGGGAGCATCTCCAGTAATGATAAAGAGACCAGCAGCGCAGTTGCTGCTGGGTCTCCGCTCCCTCCTCCCTATGTGTCCCCGGGGTGGCTGCTAACCCTCTCTGGTGCTTGCATTCTGCATCTGTCAGAGTCACTCTCCCGTCTCTGAAACACAAAGCTAGGCACCCAAGACAATAGAAAGCCAGGTTTATGGTGGCTCAGGGTCTCAGCCCGTGGCTGACTGGCTTCGAGGCAGCAGGAGGATGACCGAAGTGCCCACAGCAACCAGGAAGTGGAGAGAGCAGAGAGGATCCCGGAGGGGATTCGTGCCTCCAGGCCACACCCCAGTGACAGCTCCATCCAGGCCCTGGCTTCCAGCAGCAAGTGTCAGCGATGAGCTCTTGCAGGTGAGTCCACTGGTGAGCACAGAGCCCCGTGGCTGGGCCACTCTCCACACACATGAGAATCTGGGGGTTGGTCTGTTTAGTTTTGTATGTTTGAGCACCAGGAATTGAACTTAGGACCTTGCACTTGCCAGGCAGGTGCTGTCCCACTGAGCTATCTCCGAAGCACAGCAGCAGGTGTCAGATCTAAACCATAGCAGCATCCCACTGTAGGATCATCTTCACCTCTGTGGGGTGTTCCTGAGACCCAGCAAGTCTTTGCATAAGGTGGCTGCTGTCAAACATGACAGTTGTAAATGATCCCTAACTAGTCCCCTGTAGGCTGGCAGAGGATGCCTGAAGTTGGTGGCCTCCTGTCCTCCCCTCACCCAGCGACCATGAGATTTTCTACATGAGGTTGGCAGGTGGCAATGGCCGGGTGCACCCCAGCCCAAGGTCAGCTCCATGAAGACCCCTAGAACCAGGAGCCATTCTTTCTCTACGCTGCTATCTATGCATCCGCCCTGGGCTGTGAGGTGGGGGAGGACTTCCCAGATGGTCTTGCTGTATCAGGCTCTGGGCAAAGCCACAGGGCAAGGCCACAGGGCAAGGCCACAGGTCAAGGCCACAGGACCCCCACGAAGACACTGCTACCCTCCCATATTAGGGCATAGAGGAAATTTTGGGAACAGGCAAAAAGCTCTTTGTCTGGGTGCAAGAAGTGCCCACATATCCCTCTTGGTGGTCACAAGTGTGGGTCTCCTTCGGGTCCTCATAAATAGCTGTAGTAACCATTAACTGGCTTTGCATACAAGGAAAGATCAAAGTATGGTGAACATTTAAATTTTAAAAAAAATTACGGTAATTACCATTAATCTCTCCCAAGACATGCCCCTCTGCTTCACCCTTGGCAGAGGGCTGGGAGTCCTCTTTCGTGAGTGTCTTTACACAGCATGATAAAAACACAGTGAGTGCTACTTCCGAGCACCGTGCGACAGAAAGGCAGGCTCCTAAGAACTTCACACTGTGTCCTCAGCCACCTTATTCACTAGATCTGGCCCTGGGGCAATTTCCAGCTCTTCCCCAAAGCCAAAACGACCAGGAAAAGTAAACGTCTTGTATAGATTCGGAGCCACAGCAGCACACCTGGAGACTCGGGTGCAGGAAAGCCACCCTTGGGGGCCGCCTTCCCCACTCAGCCCCTCTTATTCCAACCCGAAGGGATCCTCTAAGCTCTCTTTACCCTTTGCAGTAGACCCCACTAGCCCTGAAAATCGGGGCCTGGCTCCGTCCAGGTGAACAGAGGGTCAGCGCGACTAGCCAAGCTCTCAGCCGGGCTTTTGTGTTGCTAGCAATGGACCTCCTTCCACTTTCCCCGTCTCTGTCCATCACCTTTGCCTGGCAAGCAGTTTGCAGGGGGAGACAGCGGCCAGGTGAACTGTACCGGATCACCTGACTAGGCTCTGCGCTGTGAGGTGAAAATAGCGCCCAATTCTCCTAGTGGTTGTAATGACTGCTGCAGCTTAGTGACTACGGTGGCCCGGCCAGGGTCAGCTTCAGAAAACAGGAGACCAGTCCAGGATCAGGAGTTACTGAGTTACCATCTGGGTGGGAGGAGATGGAGAGAGAGAGGAGCATGAGGGGTGGAGACCCAGGAGGGGTCACGCAGCTCCCTAAGGTCACAGAAGTACTCGGAGTGTGCCTGAGCCCGGCACCAGGTCTGCCTGCCATGCTTCCTTCATTCCAAAATGATGCTCGGATTCCTTGTTCTTGTGCCCTCCTGCTGGCCCTCCCTCAGGTGACAGGGGAGATGAGGAGGGCTGTGGGCAGGGGACAGTGGCCTGTTCTCCCTTGTGGAGTGCTAGGACAAGCTGAGTGGGGGTGTGGCCAGGTGTGGCCAGGCAACAGCTGGGGTTCCTGCTTACCTCCCTCGGAGCTCATCCCCTGCTGTGCTGTGAGTGACCCAGGACCAGGCCACCCGCACTCCCATCCTGCAGCTTCCCAGCCTGTGGGGTGTCGATGGCGGCCCACTGCCTGCACCCCAGAAATCCTGGCCGTGGCCTTACTTAGTATAAGGGTCTTTGCTGATGTAATTGAGTTAGGGAGCTCCCCAGGTGAGAGCACCCTGAATTATCCTAGCGTCCTTATGAGACACACAGGCTGGGTGCAGGGTGGGACTCAGCTGTCATTCTAGCACCCTGGACGCTGAGGCAGGAGAATGGCAAGTTCAAGCCCAGCCTAGGCCACTTAGTGAAACTGTCTCAAAATTAAAAAAAATTAAGAGGGACTGGGAATGTAGCTCAATATAAAGGCTCAAGCAAGGTTCACCCCCAGGATTAGGTAGAGAAGGAAGGAGAGAACAGAAAAGGAGAGAGAGAGAGAGAGAGAGAGAGAGAGAGAGAGAGAGAGAGAGAGAGAGAGATTCTCAGCTATTCAGAAATAACACGGCACTGAAATGGGACCATCCCTGGCCCAGTAAACCTTGGATGTGTTCAAAGAGACTGAAACAAGGGGAGTTTTAAGACATGAGATGGGGTGGGGAATTCTGTAGTATATTTTGAAACCATCACTGTTGGCTCCGAGGACCAGCCACAAGGGCAGCGCCTGTCCAAGACAGCACAGAAGGCTGCTGAGCTGGTGTCTCCACAGGAGCGCTTTTGTGGAAGGTTGCAGGGTGGCGGTTCTGGCAGTCTCTCCTGAGGGTTTCCGTGGCAGGCACACATGGCTCAAGGCCTCCCGGCCCTGTGTATTTATCCTTTGGATTAGAGTTTGAGGAAAGTGACTCCGTTTGCATCCTGACAACTCAGATCTGGGACAGGGGCGCAAAGGCATCTTAACCCTAAACGGAAGAAATAATTTGTCTGCACCAAATTATTTTTCACTGAGTGCATAGCAGGAAAGAACCGAGATACATACTTAATTTTTCAAAATCCACAGATCGGTTGAATTTGTGGGGGGGTGGAGAAGGGGGAAGAAAGTTTTTAAGTAAGACTGTGTAAAGTCAGAGAAGCACACGGAAGGATAATTAAACAATTTGTCAGCTCAAGAAATCCAGCTCTGGGGGGCCTTTTTAGGCATTAACATTTTAATAAATTACCTGGAAAAGGGGCCTCTCCTGAGACTGAAGCTCGAGACTCCGTCTCTCTGTAATGACTTGTGCGCTGGGAGAGGAAGCCCTGGCAGGTCCCCGGGGCCCGAAGAGCAGCTGTCACACTAGGGGGAAGAAGGAAGATGCCACCGATTTGTGCGACAGAGTGGCAGCTCCGAAATATCAGTTACACAATTCAGTCTAAGAGCCCGGAAGGCTGCGTCTGAGTCTGGGAATTCTGGGATGGAAGGACCCACGCTTGCTGCTGGGTTTGATCCCTGTGTAGCTCGAGGGCAAACGGAACCCTAGCAAGGTCAAGTGACAGGGCCGAGGTCATGGGGTCAGGAGGACCTTGCCCGAGAGGAGTTGTGAGCCACGTCCCTGGCTCCTGGGATGTGAACTTCCACTCCTGGGAAGTGACCTTCCACTCAGCCTTCGGATGTCCTGCAGGATGTGAGCAAGAGGGCTTCGGTATTTAGGGAAGGTCCCTCTGGTGTCACCTGGCCACTTATGCTAACGAGTCAACTCACATGGTCATGTGGGCGCTCAGGTCCCACCCAGGACTGGGGTGCTTCTGCCCCTTTGAAGTGAGGAGGGAGACATCAGGAGGGGCAGCCTACTTTGCCAGGGGAGGAGAGGGGTACAAACTCCAGGCCTGAGTCTCTTTCTCTGCTGATGTGACCCCCTTTCCAGCATGTGCCCGGGAGGGTCCTCGTTTCTACAAAAGCCACAGCACCTGGCTTATACCTGAGTACATGCAACCCCTGGAGATGCAGAAGCAAGTAGCGCCAGGTAGAAAGACCAAGGAAGGTTCTTCTCCAGGACCCTAAAATGGACCTATTTGGTCTTATTGCAGCTTGAGCCAGATCTTTTTTGAAGCCCCTTCCTGCTCTTCAGGGATGGGTAGGGCTGAGGATGGTGGTGGAGGAGAGGAGGGCCGAGGAAGGGGATGTGGGAGGAGGAGGGAGAGGATGCCTTTGGGAGGAGGGACATGGCCCTGAGCCTCTGTGCAGGGGTTGGAGGAACAAACAAGGTTCAGTTGCCTTAGTTTCTGCAGGGCTGGGAGTGGGGTGCAGTGTGGAGAGGTGGGTCAGGGCTGGGGGAAAGGAAGCGACTCTGGGAACCTCCTTCACAGCCAGTGGCCTCTCTGCACCTTAGGGGCTCTGCAGCCACCTGTTGCCGCCAGCAGGCATGCAGGAGACCAGCAGCAGAGCACTGCTCAGCTAGGGGCAGAGGGGCAGCATCCTCACCGCCTCCCAGGCCTGGACCCTCCCAGGACTTGGGCCAGATCCTCTGAAGGAGGCCAGGGAGCACTCCCAGGGGTGGGGGCTGGGCCTCGTGCTCTTTGCCAGGGGCCACAGCCACCCTATTTCTGGCTGGAAGGATGGAGTCGATGGAAGTGCAAAGGCTGTGGGGATGGGGCAGGGCATTTCTGGGTACCAGTCCCCCACAGGGGGACTCTCACTGCCCAGGGCTCGTTGAGGCTGAGGCTCACTAGCAGCTGGGTCAGCAGAGGGAGGGCCTTGGAGGGTGCAGGACACGGTGGCCAGGGACCCCGAGTGTTCTTGGGTTCCATGTCCAGGTCACCTCCACCCTGGGCTGGCTGAGGGTCTAGAGATGGGGGTGGGGAACGCATTCTCTCCCAGGCGGACCTGGGGTGGAAGGCACAGAAGTCTCCAGGGCAGTCTGTCTGTCATGCCCCCACCTGACATCTTCCTGTTTAGGCGCTGGGGGGCACACAGTGTGCAAAGGAGCTCCCTCAGAGGCCAGAGCAGCCCCCTTGCCTCAGCCTCCCTGTCTCACCTCTTTATTAAGAAGGCAATATTGTCAGGGACAGAAACCACAGGGCTCCCAGGCTCCATACTGGAGTTCTGTCACCGGCTCTGGAAAGTGGCATCTGCTTGCTCGGGAGGTGCCAGAGAATGCCCTGCCCCTCGGAACCTGGAGAGCCTTGGGTGGGATCTGGTCACTTCCCTGCTGGGGGAAGCTCCTGTGGCCTCCTGGACCGGCCACTCCCATAATGGCAGCTTCACTTCCATTTACAGCGGTGCCACTTGACACGGCCCCTGCGACTCCTGGGCCAGCTTGGAGGAGCCCAGCAGACAGGTGTCAGGAGCTGCGGGGGCTGGGCCTGCGGCACGCAGGGCAGCCTGGATCCCACCTGGGCGGCAGCAGGAAGGGGCCAGAGCTCCAGGCTGGGCGGGAAGGAGCCGCATCTGTGTGGGTGAGGGCTGTGGTGGGCGCGAGGTGAGGAACTGGTCTCCCCACCTGCCCCTTCCTATGCCCTCTTCTCTTGGCCTCCGGACACCTGGTACTCTAGCACTGGGTACCTCCCCAGCCTGGACCTGCCCTGCAATGTCCCCAGCTGGGGGGCCACATCCTCACCCCTGTCTGGCTCCACGCTGGCCTCCAAGGCCCATGTGCGACCTATCCACTTGTCCCTGCACTCGAGAAGAGCTTTCAGTCACCTGCTAGGGCCAGGCCTAGGAGCCCCAGGAAATCATCCTCAGCTCCACCCCCTAGGGGTAGTGGGACAGGTGTGCCCACCCCAGGTACAGGAAGGCATGAGTGGAAAGACAGGGCTGCGTGCCTTCACATCAGGGCTGTGACATTAAAGCCGGGCTCCCAGGGGCTCGGCAGGGTCTGCTGGGACTCTCCTCTCAGAGCCTGTGACTTTATTATTCAGCCCACTCTCTAGCCTTAAGAGCCCCCGAAGTTGTGCTGAAGGCCCTAGAGGGAGCCCCGGCCAGGACAGGGCTCCTCTCCTGGAGCTCCGGGAAGGCCCTGCTGCAAGACTGACTGTGTGACCTGTGCTGCTGCACAGGGCCTACACTGGCAAAGGCTTTAGAGCCGTCACTACCTCAAAGTTTCGAGTCGCTATGAGGCCTGCTGTTTCATTTGGTATATCACAGCCCTGCCAGCTGTATAATGAATCTCAGTCCAGCCTCCACCCCTCACCTCCAGCAAAGGTGTCTAGAAACCCCCTGGGTGCTTGGCCGCTCGGCATCGTTTTGGTTACTATGTCATTGCATTTCTGGCCTACCCATTTACCCGACTTTATCACTGCCCATGGGAATGGAGTTTCTAGCCATGGAGACTTCCCCATAAGGCGCTGTCTTTATTTACAGAAGTGGATTGCCCATGAAGAGTCTTCCCTGGCACCGTGTGAATTAGGGACTGATTCCCATTAAGAAGAGGCTCCCATTGTTTAGAGGTTGACTCCCCGTGGGATTCCACTTAAATCGCTTACTTTCCTAATGCATTTTTAATGTGCTTCAGCATATTAAAAGTTATTTCCATGCAGCTTTCCCAGGTCTGCTCCTTGAGCCAGGGTGGCTGGGCTCTGCACTGGGCCACCGTGGATGGCTTGGCAGGTGCCAGGTCCAGCTTGCAAGGAGTCCCTGCCTGAGAGGGGACGCCCAGTGGGAGCAGGAATTGGAGCTCGAGGACAGAGTCACTTGACCAGGGTGCTGAGGTGCCACTTGGAATCCCAGCACTCAGGGAGGCTGAGCCAGGAGGGTTATAAGCTGGAGTCCCGCCTGGTCAGTTTAGTGAGGCCATGTGTAAGGAAAAAGTAAAACACTGGCCATGTCACTAAATGGTGACGCACCCTGAGAGGGAAAAGACACCAGGAAGAGGAAGTGATGGCAGGGCTGTCCTGGGGGCGGGGCTTTGTTGGGAGAGGAGGGGGAGGGGGGCTTTGGTGCAAGGAGCAAGGCTGTTCTGCGGGGTGCGGTGACCTCAGTCACAGTGGGAGGGTGGGTCAGGGCCTAGCTGGTGGCTGGGCAAGCTGCAGTGGCCTGAAGAGCAGGGTCTGGCGCTGAAGGTGGGCTGGGTGGGCTGTGGCCTGACCCTAACTGGGACAGTGGGAAGAAGGGGGACTGGGCCCAGCCTGAATATCTGTGCTCCCTGTATTGCTCAGCTTCCATGGCTGCGATAAACCCCTGTGGCTCCGGCTCAGCGGCCTGAGAGCTTGGTTTCAGCTCCTTGTTTCAGCTCCGTGGTTGTTGTCCAGCCCTGCTCTTGCCTGCTGGAGCACAGCTCACAACTTGTGTTATAGGACCTCAGGCCTGGGGTCTGTGCCTATGGCACCTCTGGGTTCCCCTCTCCCCCCGCCACCCAGGGGACCGGCCCAGCCCCTAATCCTGTCAGGCCCTGTCACGCATAACAGGGTGTCTGTTGCTCAGTCCCCAGTCCCCATAAGTCTCTTGTAACCGGGTTGGGGCCACCCCACCCAGCCCATCACCCGGGTGAGGTGGGGCCCCTGCCATCCTGTATCAGGTTGTTATGGAGCATAGACTGGACTCTGTTCCTTCTTGATACGCAAGACCGATCTCACAGCTCTGCGCTCCCGCCTGGCCTGCACCCACATGGCTGTCACCTGCCAGTGGAATGTTGTCACCCGCCGTGGAGCATTACCACCTGTCCATCAAATGTCACCCGGCAGCAGAGCACTGTCACTGCCTACTCAGTGGGTCAGAAACCCAATGGCCTTCTGACCTCATCCTTTGTCGTGGTGCTGGTCCACCCAGAACCTCCCTCAGGGTTCCTGCTGGGGAGGGCTGGTGGAGTGCGGCCCAGCTCAGGCTTGGGTTCTCCTCTGTGTGCAAAGCATCATGGGGAGGGCAGCACGGGTGGGCAGCATCACTCTGCTCTTTCTCATGCACACTTGCCGTGTGTCCACAGCCCGCTGGACAGCGTGGCCTTCATCCACTCCATGCCCCACCTTCTCCACCCTCAGCCGAGCAGTGAGTGCCATGCAGTGGGGGTAGCTGGATTTGGGCTGGGGAGATGAGCAGGGGTGGCCGTGGGCACAGCAGGGCTCCCTGTACTCAGCCAGGCAGGGGAGCACTCTGGAGTCTCCCAGCTGGGTCGGTCCCTGAGGGTTGCCAAGGGCAGCGGAGAAGCTGGGGCTTGCTCAGAACGGCACCTCCCTGGCACCTCCTAGCTGCGGGAGCATGGCCAAGCCTCCCCGCCTCTGTGCCCCTCACCTTCCCATTCGGGCCACACAGGCCCCTGGCCTGACACTCAGGGGACGCAGCCACACGGTACCTGGCCGTCTTCTACCATGTTCCAGGCTGAAGGGATAGACCCTGGGACCTGGCTGTGCTGCTGCTGGAAGGACACACAGTGAGGAGAGGAGGGACGGAGCTGTGCTGTCCCCAGGACAAGGAGCCTCCCTCTGGGTCACAGTGATCTCCCTGACTGAGGGAGAGGGGGGAGGAGCCAGAGACACTGGCCCTGTGACAGCTCATTGAGGACGCCCGGGACCAAGCCTGCTCCAGGGAGGCCTGGAACTTGCTGGGCTAAGCCAGTGTGGTCCACCACTGCCACTGACTTCCATGCTGGGATTCCGCCTGCGGCATCTGTGAATGTGGACTGCAGAGCTGGGTTTCTAGAACATTTTTCCTTCCAGGGGCCAAACAGAAAGAGCAAGCTCTAGGCTGGGAGCTGGTGAGGGGGTTGAGTTCCACGTGCTCCCTGGTCCCGGAGGCAAGTGACAGACCCAGACTCCAGGTACAAGTGTGAGAATGTGCTCAGGTGGGGTCCTGTGGGGCTGGTCAGGAGCAAGTCTGTACAAATGTCCCTGGACACAGAGCTTGGAGGAGGACCCTGGAGTGTCACTGGCCACACTAACTCACGGATGAGCTCCCCACTCCAAGGTGACCAGAAGGAATAAGGTGTCTACTGGGACACTGTCCCAGGCCCAGGCCTGTGTGTTTCAGTCCAGCAGGAGGGATGGGGGTCCAGGGACCAGACAACCCTGGCCAGGGCGGTGCAGCAGGGAAGGGAAGCTGGCCACAGACTCTCCCGGCTGGCCTGTCAGGGCCCCACTGCTGGGCTGCTTCGTCTCTGCATCCCTGTGTTACCGCAGCTGTCATGGTAGAGGACAGATTCTCTGCTTCATCCAGTGGTGAGATGGCGAGGGACAGATGGCCAGTCCTGGTCATGTCCAGGCCACTTGTGATGCCCACAGGACCCACAGGGCCCCTCTCATCCTGTTTCTGGTTCTCTGGGGCTGGGGTTTTCTCCACAGCCCTGGGCAGTCCTTTTTACCTGGATTCTGATGTCACCATGGTCACTGGGTCCTGACTGAGGATAGCTCTGAGCCTCCGGGTATCATCTCTAAAGCGGGACTAAGAATTCCAGGCCACCAGGAGATAGTCAGGGACAGTGGTTACAGCAGGGGCAGGAATCAGCTCCCAGTCATTTTGGCTGCTGTTGTGGTTTGTAGCTAGTTGTCCCCCGCAAAGCCTCATGTAAGCCATGGGGCTGTCAAGCGCAAGGCTCGAGGGGCGGGGCGTAGGGGGCGTGGCCAAGAGAGGCACCGACCGTTAACTGACAGCACGGGCTGTCACAGCCCCCGTCCCACCCCGTAGCGGTTTTGCATGGAGGTACGGAGCAGATCATCCTGTACACGGCCGCGCCCCAGCCCCTCCTCCAGTTCCTATAAAGTGGGGGCAGCATTTTGAAACCTCCAGGAACTGTGAGCTAAATAAACTTTTCCTCCCCTAAGCTTGTGTGGTGGGTATTTGTCCCGGCAATGACAGACTAGGAACTAAAACAGCTGCTGTTTCCAAAAGCCTTTTTTAATTTTTTTTTTTTTTTTACTTTTTTTAGTACTGAGGCTGGAGCCCAGGGCCTGTGTACTGACTGAGCTATATCCCTACCCCTTTTATTTTATTTTTATTTTGAGATAGGATCTTGCTAAGTTGCTCAGGCTAAACTTGAACTTATGATCCTCTTGCCTCGGGCTCCCAGAGTGCTGGGATTACAGGTGCCCACGAGCAGACCCACTTTGCAAGGGTGGGATTGGCACTTGTGTTTCTAAGAGCATCGTGGAGTCCTCACAGGGAGGTGCCTCCCGGGCCTGCTGCCTGTCCCGCCTGTCCTCCCGCCCTTTTTGCTTCCTGCCTCCTCCCTGCCACCCACCCCTTCCTCTCGCTGTCTGCCCTGGATGTGGAGTTTCCCCCCACAGTTTATAAAACAAGAAGCCACGGTGGCTTTCACAAGACAAATATAACACAAGCACTAAAAGAGGAAAAGGGAGGAAGTCGGAGATCCAGAGAGGGCCATGGAGGGAGTGACCGTGATGTCCTACCAAGGGATGTTGTGAGCATCTCCGGCCACTCTGTCCTCGAGGAGGTCTCTGTAGGCCCCTTAGCCCAGGGACAGACCTGTTGGTAGCAACCAACTGCAACTCTGAAGCTGGGGGAGGCTTCAGGAGCTTTTGGATCATCCTGTCCACCTTCCACTTCCAGATGGGGAAACTGAGTCCCATAACCAGGGTAGGAAGAAGTAAATAGCAAAGCTGTGAGCTGTCAGAACCACCAGAGGGTGGGTCTGGTTGTGCCAGCCTCGGTGGGGCTCACAGAGCCACCGTCATCCGTGAAGAATACATTCTTTCCTGGGTGCTGTTGTTGCCCAGGAGCGTGCTTAGTTCTCTGTTGAGAATTAAAATGCTAGCGTCCAATCCTGGCAAGGTAGAGCTCGTGTGTAATCTCAGAGCTCAAGAGGAGGAGGCATGGCATGAGTTGGAGGCCAGTCTGGGTTACACAATGAGTTCCCAGCCAGTTTGAGAACATTCTATACAGTGAGACCCTGTCTCAAAAAAGCAGAACAAAGCTAGGTGTGGCAGCACAGGCCTGTAGTCCCAGCGCTCAGGAGGCTGAGGCAGGCAGGGGGATCCCCAGGAAATGGAAACAGCAGCTGGAGTGCTGCCGTCAGAACACCTGAATCCGGCTTTGATACGAGCTGATTTCCAAAGCTACCACTGAAAGATAGCCCCGAACTCGGCAGCTTAAAGAACGATGATGCCTTCTTCTGTAATTCTCTCTTCCTGTGGAGTGGGGCCCTGGATGCGTTTTCTGCTGTTGATCACTGTTTATCGATCTCTGTCATTCTTACCCGTACAGAAATTGGCCCAGTGACGACTGCCTCAGGTCCCAAGAGATCTGCAGCCGCGTAGGGCTCTCTACTCAGGCAGAGACTTGCTTCCAAGTTTGCTCTGGGGAGAACAGAAAACCGTGCAACTTCCTTTATATTTCTTCTTCGTCTTTTTTAATCCAAAAGAAATAATTGTTAGCAGCACCATCTGTATTACTACCATTTCCCTCTGGAGTCCTGAACGAGCTCAACAATAGATGTTGGAAATGAACAGAATGGATTCAAAATACCACCTGCGCTTACGGGTTCTTACAGCCTCCGGCTGCAGAAAAGGCAGGCACTTTGGGCACAGGTGGAGAGCAAGGGCAAAGAGGAGGGTGGGCTCCCGCGGAGCAGCTGGGGGTGCGGCTGGTGAAGAGGCTCAGGACGCGAAGGGTCAAGGTCGGCGGGTTAGCGGGTTAGCGGAGGTGGGCCGTTGTTCTGTCCATCATGATCTCATTTCTGGTTCCGAGGCTCCAGGGGTGTCCTCCTGGTTCAGGGGGTGATTTGTTCTGAGACGTGACTGTTCCTCCTTGGGGGTAGATCTCTCATTATGGGGTGGTCTGCGAGGCTTCGCTTTTCCTGGAATCCAAAGTAGGTTTTTAGGCTCAGGGCTCTGGAACCAGCCATGCTAAAAGCTGGTAACTGGGCATCCCTACAAATCCTGAAACTACTTACAGGATCTTATCTTGGTGTCTTTAGTCCTGAAGGGCGAGGAAGACAATTTAGAGCTAACAAACCTAGCGACACAGAGGCTCCTCCATAATTAGTGTCTTCCCTACAGGGTCAAGCAGGGGTCTGACCCCAAGATTCAAGGCACTAAGGGAACCCGACCAAATGAAGGCAGTGGCGTCGGGCTGTGTCCTGCCTTTAGTTACCCAGTAGGAATCTACAGGTCTAGCCTCAAGCTCCCTAACTGCCTCAGAAGAAAACACAAATCATGTTTTTAATAGTAACAGGTTAGTGATAGGTTCTAGCCCTAGTGTGAATTGCTGAATCGCTATGGTGGTCATCTAACATGGCTGAAGCCCTTAAAACAACAGCTTATCTTCCCAAAGACCACATCGCCCTTCTTCTCCAACTCAGCCCACGGTGCAATTTCCTTTCACCTGTCCCGCTCCCTCAGGTCTATCTAAATATCCTCCTCAAACCCCTCCCCTGGCAAAAGGCCATAAAAGCCTCAGCCTCCCATTGTTCCAATTCAGAGAATTCCTTATCTTCCCTGAATGTCCTCTAAGATAATAAAGCCCCTTTCCCTTTTTCATTCTGCCCGTTTCTCTCCTGCGATCAGTTAGGGTCCCAGGAGTATGTTGTCTTCTGTCCCCATACTGGTCTCCGATTGGGTCTGGTCCAGATGCAGTCTGAAACCAAGGTACCAGCAGGGCAGTGCTCCTTCCAAAGGCCCCAGCAGAAGAGCTTTCTGTCCCTTACAGTTTCCAGGTGTCCTGCACTTGTGGCCATATCCCTCTCCTCTCAGTCTGTGTTCCTCCTGGTCCCCTCTGGACACCTCTCAAGAAAACACTTGTTCTTGGATTTAGGGGTCTACCAGATGAGCCATGAGGAGCCCACAATCTCTACCTTAATCACATCTGCAGGAGTCATCTTCAGAATCAAGCCACAGTCTCAGGTTCCAGGAGTTAGGGAGTGGTCATACTTTTGAGGGTCATCACTCTACCCTATAAAGGGTTAAATAGGAAGTGTGCCCCCAAAGACTCATGGACAGAGAGCTTGACACCCCACCCAGCAACAGTCAGAAGTGAGGGCTGGGTTGGGTCCGGAGGGCACCAATGTCAGGCATGGGCGTTCACATGGGAGGCAGAACGGAGGTGGAGCCCAGGGGTGAAGGTGGCTCCTCGGGCTGCTGCTTTTGGAGGGTCTATCGGGTCGCAGCCCCTTCCTCTTGGCTCGCTCCCCCCCTCCCCTGTTTCCCAGCAGCTATGACAGGAGTACCTTTCCTCCCCTCCGCCCACCCAGCCATGACACTGTCCCAGCCACTCAGGAGTTGGAATCTCTGGAATCACATGTGAAAAATAAAATTTTCCTCCCTTAAGTCATTTTATCCAGGCCCTTGGTCTCAGTGACAAAAGTCTAACACAGACCCGTTCCAGGAACCATGTCCAGATCACCTTTGACTGCTTGCTATCCATTGATCGCCTCTGCCCCTCTCTGCCTCAGTTTCTCCCTTTTGAAAAGCAAGAGCTGGGCGGGATGAATATCTCTCGGTTAGAATGTGACACTGCTCTGGGACATTTCAGAGCTCGAGTGCCCGGGCCCTGCCCTGGGCTGAGTGAATCAGCACCTAAGGGAGGTGCGAGATTCCAGAGGCCAAGCACTCAAGCTCAAGTGCTGGGGGCCTGGCGGCACCTCCCTGGACCCACCGGCTTTCCTGGGCAGAGGCAACATAGCAGCCAGAGGCCTGCTGGTTCCGTGGTTACGTCTCTACCTGCCCTAGAGCTCAGAGGAGAGGGGCGTTGGGTGGACAAAGAAAGCCCAGGAATGTGGAGACACTAGAGATGAGAGGGCAATGGAAGACTTCTCCCACCCTTGGGTCCCCATGGGGTGCAAACATGGGTGTATGTGCTGGTTGTGGGGTCATTGTTGAGACTAAAATAGGAAAACAGAGAAGACACCATTAAAATGCACAGCTTTTCTCCGTGAAGCACACATGCATGCACACACAAGACTGGGTCACAACACAGGATGCATGGTTTTGGAAATGCATTACAGTCAAAGACATGCTGCCATTAATTTTCCTCCAAATCCTCCACCTGGTTTCAAATGCACGTGCTGCACTCTGCGCTTGCCGCTTTCTGAGGGGGTTCTGGAGCCCTTGGTCCTGTATGTCCCTCCAGGATGACCACAGCGACCGCTGCCACCGCCGAGCCCTGGCCAACAGAAAGGCAGGCTCAGAAAAACACAGCAGTGGGTCCTCGTTCCTCATTCGTCAGCTCTGGCCCCACGTGGCTTCTGGTTCTTCTCCAAAGTAGTGTGACCATGAAAAGGAAGTGGCTTGAGTCGATTCAGGACACTGAGGTAGCCACGACTTTAGTGCAGCTAAAGACTCTCGGGAAAGAGGGCTCTGGAGCTGCTGCAGAGCGTGGTCAGGGTGACGGGATGCACATGCTGGCAGTGCAGGGGAGGATCCTGAGGGGGATTCGTGGCCGTGTGTTTTTCACTACGATAGTTTTTATTTTTATTTATTAATTTTGTATTTTAGGGAAGGGTCTACAGAATATTCAGGGTCTCACTATTAGATGGGACTCATAGTGATCCGCCTGTTTACAGCTTCCCAAGAGCTGGGATTACAGGCATGCATCACCACGCCAAGTCTTAATTGCTGTCTCAGTGCACCCCGAGGGTGGGGCTGGCACGGCAGGCCCGGGAATCGAACCCTGGCCCCTGTTCCTGTTTGCAGGTGCTTTAATCTGCTGAGCTATTTGGCCGGCCCTAGGATAGTTTTTAAAGCATATGAACATTCATACTATTTTGTGATCATACCACATGCGTGTGTGTATGTGTATGTGCGTGTGTGTCTGTCGTGGTTACTGTGTGGTGTGGTTTTAGCTACAGGTCAAGGTCAGAGCTGTGTGGAACTGCTGAGGGAACCCAAAGAGAAGGATGTGGTGTCCCAAAAGGGGTCCACGTTGGAGGCTACTTCCTGGTGACTCTTGCCCCAAGTCAAGCCTGCAGGTTCCCTGGCTAAGGCTGGCTCCAAGCTGTGCACCTGGAGATAGCTGGGAAGGCGAGTGGCACAGGCCCAGGCTGACCAGCCTGCTGTGGGTGCCTGGAAAGCACACTCAGATCACCAGGAGAAGCTGGAGGGTGGGACCAGGTGCTTTGGGACAGAGTGGTGGCAGCCAGAGGCTGCACAGCTGCCTTCTCTGTCCCAAAAGAGAGGAGCTGAGTTCTAGATCCTCCTGAGGCTGTCTTGTAGCACAGACCAAGTTCTTAGCATGTGTCTTGCTTTGTCGAGGAGGCAAGAGATGGGGCAAGGTAATCTTGGCCGTCTCTTCTTGTGGGGAGTGTAACTGGACCAAACTGGCAGGGCCACCTCTGTTTGATTTACCTTGAGCCAGAGTGTGTGCACACATGCGTGTGTGTGTGTGGGGGGGGGGTGAGGTGGGGGGGTACGCACGCGCACATACACATAATGGCCCTGACAGAGAGATCCCTGCCTTCTAATGCACACTGGGTGGCTTTCTTTGGCAGGAAAGTGGAAGCTTCCTCAGGGCAGGGACACCGAATCTGTGTGGGCAAGAGGCTTCCTGGCAGCCCAGTGACGCGGTTCAGTTCAGTCCCCCACCTGACAGGGAAAAGTGAGCTGACTCCAGCTCCTCATGCTGCACTAGCATCTATATTTATTCTTGGACTCTGTTTATAAAAGCTGGTGCCAGCTCTGTCCCTGGTGCTGCAAAGGTGCCCACACCCTGTGGTCCTCCAGCCTGCTTGACTCCTCGGGAGGTGGCCTGCATACAAGGACTGGCTGGGCTCTGCAGGACACAGCAAAGACACTGCGTGTGGGCCCTGGAGCTTCCTGGGAGGATGGACAGATGAGTGCCTAGGCAGTGCTTGGCAGCACGAGCAGGAGCTGCAAACCAACCAACCACTGCAGGCCTCAGAGAGGGCAGAACTGGGTGCTGTGGGAAACCATGAGCCTGCAGCCTTGGCATTGCCATGGAGGGGCCAGCGGGCGGCCCAGGTGGCAGGGGGCCAGCAGTACAGCACACAGGCACAGGGCCCAGGAGCAGAGGGGGCTGGGGAGGTGTGTGGGGCCAGAGCTTAACCGTTGTCTGCCCCTCCTCCTCCTATCCAGTGGTGACAGCCAGAGGCTGCACATGAATGTGCATCAACGGAGCAGACAGTGAGCATACCTGGGCTCAGGTTTCTCGTTTCGAAATGGGGTGTGGGGGCTTGCCAGATAGCTCAGTTGATTAATGCACATGATTCGGCAAAGTCACTCAGGCACCGGGGACCATGGTTGGATCCCCACCTCCATATGGAGCATGAGACCTGTCCTTAAGGCAGTCTGAGCCAGCCAAAAGAAAAAAAAAGTACTTCAAAATGGGGTGTGTTGGGCTGGGGAGATAGCTCAGGGGCACAAGTGCCTGCCTGGCAAGTGCAAGGACCTGAGTTTGATCACTGGTTCCACAAAAAAAAAAAAAGTGTGTTGCCTAGTCCCCAGGGTGTACTCAAACAGCAACTGAGACTGGGCGTGGTAGCATGCACCTGTAATCCCAGTTCTTGGGAGGCTGTAAACAGGTGGATCACTATGAGTTCGATCTAGCAGTGAGACTGTGAACACCCTGTAGACCCTTCCCTAAAAAATAAAGGAACAGGGTGTGCTGATGAGGGTGGGCTGCTGCATCTGTCACCGTCCTGTTGCTGGGACAGAACGCCCAACCCCTGCAGTAACAGCAGAGGCACACGCAGCTCGAGGTCTCCATTGGTGCAGTCCATGGTCAGTTGCTCAAAGCAAAAAACAGCATGGTGGAAGGGCCTGGCAGAGGAAGCCACCCACCTCATGGTGGCTGGGGAGCATGGAGATCCCGGAGGAGCCAGGAGTGAGGACGTCCCTCCCGAGCCACAGCCCTCGATCACTTCCATGCAGGCCACACACCCTGCCCCCCCCAGCAGCACAGTGGACCACACACTCATCTCGGATCAGGCACCTGTGGTGAATGCAGGCTTCTGGGCTGTGTGCCAGACCCATTTCTTAGAACGTGTCCCCCGCTGTTACATAGCACACGTGGGTGTGAAAGGTCACACAACCCAAAGCTTCCCCTGGCCTTTGGGTAGGAGGGGAGGGGCCAGGAGGAAAGGCCTGGGCCTGGTGTCCATTGTAACCACACTGCTATCAAAACCCACAGGCTGGACGATGTCTACAAGCTACGGTCTGGGGGCACCATGCGGAGGACAGAAAGGGCTCCCCACAGCTCGGGGCTCAGTGCACGCCCTGCTTGGCTTCTGCACTGCTGGCCTTGTGGCCTGGATGGGAGGGGATCCCCATGCTCAGGGAGTGTTTGGCACCTTGCTCCTCAAACACTCTTTAGTGGTCTTGAGCCTCTTGGCCAGTCAAGGTGGCCTGGTAAGTGGACAGAATCTGGAATGTCCCGGGGCAACCAGTGCCATGTGCAGAAACTGCCACCCTGCCTGTGTGCTGAACTTGCGATTCCCTGGGACCTGTCAGACGGGGAACAAAGAACTCAGGGTGTCACTGCCCTGTGGTTTGCTCCATAGCCCCACCCTGCAGGGAGTGGGGGAGGGGACCACAGGGGTCCTTGGCCTGCAGAAGCATGCACTCACTGGCTGTCACTGGATACCCCGAGGTCTCTTCGGTGGCTTCCTGTCCAGCCCACCACCCAGGGCTGTCCAGTGATTTACTTATCCCCTCTGCTGACCCCAGAGTCTCATATGCTCTGGGGACTTTCCTAAACCTCCTGCCCAGTTACAAGAGGGTCACGCTGTCACGCTGGTTTTTGCATTTGTAGGAGCTCTGCTGTGTGGCCAGCCACCCCAAGGGGATGCTCTTGGGGAAGCAACTGCTTTGAAATCCTTTCCCGACCCACCTTCTGGGCCAGTGTTTGGACCCTCTGAATTCATACATCTTTTTCCGACTTACCTTCCCTATCCTCTTGGCTCCAGCTGATCTTGAACTGTTGTCCAACACCCTAATAAATCAGAGCTAATTACTGCAATTAGTACTCATTCACAACTCCCTCATTATTGCAACAATGATCTTCCTCTTAGTATGAACGTTATTAATAACTCGTAACTCCTGAGTGCGATTCTCCCCCATGGGGGCCACATGGCGCCCGGAGGAGTTTTGCCTCTGTCCTCCCCAGGCTCAAGCCCGGCCTCCCACCTCCCTGCCTGTGGTGTCAGCCTGGTCTCCACCAACGGCCTGCAGGCCAGTGTCAGCTTTGTGTCTCCTGCGAGTCATACTCCACGGTGGCATGGTAGGGGGCAGAGGATTGGGTGTGCATCAGAGCTAGAGTTGGAAACCAACTTCCCAGCTGGTTTCTTAGACACTGCGCCCCACTTACCTTGGCCTCAGTCTCCTCAGGGGGTTCACAGTGCCAACCTTGCTGGGGTTCTATGAAGGATCATGGTGCGGCACTATGACCGGCAGGGTCGGTGGGCATCACTCACCAGAGGTTGGTGGTGGTCGCCTAAAGTGCCCACTGTGGTGCCTGGTGGCACTGGATGCCCACTGAATGCATGGAAAAGCTCCTTCATTTGCAATCTGTGTACTCAGCTGTGAAGTGGGGTGGGGTGGGGGAGACAAGAGGCCAGGCGCAGCTCTGCTCTATTCTGGCATCCAGCAAACCAAGACAGAGGGCAAAAAGGATTGCTTTAAAAGTCCTTGAAAGTTTTCAGTGATGATGGGAAAGCCAGGTGCTGGACCATGGATGAATAATTGAGCCCAACCTTCTGCAAGCACAGGCCGAAGGGCAGGGGTACACTGAACTTGCGAACAACTAGGAACTCAAGTTGAAGCCAGCATTTCCTGCATCTGTGAGCAGAGGGAGGCTATTAAACTCAGCCTGCATGGGACAGAGGAAAGCCAGAGCTAAGGAAGGCCCAGATTTGCGCCTGGCCGGGTGGGGGTGGTGGTGGACATTAATTAGAAGAATGGCTGGGCCTCTGGTAAGGAGATCTAGGACTTCGATCACGGTGGCTCCAAAGGAACTGGGATTCTACAAATACAGGGAGGCTGAGGCGGAAGAGAGGGGGCGTGGCCATTCCCAGGGCTGCTGTGGCCGTGTCCTGCTGCACAGTGGGCAGCTGTAACTGTGGGTGTCTTCTCTTGAGGTTCTGGAACCCATGGCTGGGGCAGGGGCTGTGAGGGCCTCGCTCTGGGCTTCCGGTGTCACTGGTGGTCTTGGCTTACCCTGTGGCGTCCTCCTGCGTCTCTGTCTGTGCTCTTCCTCTTGCTATAAGGATACCAGGCATGTGGATTAGCGAACACCCTACCCTGGGAAGACCTCGGCTTCACTCGAGGGTAACTGCAGTGACTGTTCTAGGCTCTGGAAGGACGTGAGCTTCAGAGGTCATCATGAAAATGCTCCTTCATTTGCAGTCTGTGTATTCAGCTGTGAAGAGGCCCCAAGCCCGGCCCTGAGCCCCATCCCCATTTCAACCCGTGTGCACGGGCCTGCCCTTCCCTGTCCAGGCCTCGTATCCCAGGTGCTTCTGGGTCCTTCCTGGCTTCACTCCTTCCTACCACACAAGTTCAAGCTTAAATCCAAGCTGAGCACAGCTCACCTCCTTCTTGAGCAGATCCGAGTCCAAGGCCACCTGCACACCCACGCCTCCACGACAGGGCCCTGTGCCCCTGGTCCCAAGCCACCTGGAGCCTCCTGTCTTCAGTTCAGAAGTAACGGGTTTTCAATTCAGGCCACACCTCCAGAACCCAAGTCCTTGCCGACCTCTGCCAACCAAGGGATTTGCAGGTTAGGGAGCCCTCAAGCCTGGGCTTTCCCAGTGCAGAATGGAGATGAGAGCAAGGCACTCCACCCCTGCTCCGAGAGCTGTGGGGTTCAGTGGAGTGACAGCGTGGGAGGCTCCCTCTGGGCAGCTCCCCGATGCCCCTTATCTGTGGACAGCATCCAGTCTGGGTCAACTGTGAGGCAGACTCTGAGGTCTGTCTGCCCTGTCAGACTGCCATCTCTCTGCGGACGCTGCCCAACATGAGGACAACCCTGGCGCATGCTGGTGGGAAGAGAGCCAGTGTGCTGGCACCACTCTTATAATTCCAGCACTCTAGGAGGCTGAGGCAGGACGCTTGCCAGTTTGAGCTCAGCCTGGGCAATGAAGTGACTTAGAAAGCCCTTGTTTCAACATAATAAAATTTTAAAGGGCTGGGGATGTAGTTCAGGGCTCAACCCTCAGTCCTGAAAGAGAGAATGAGGAGAAAGGGAGAGGGAAGGGGAGGGGGGAGGGGGAGGGGCAAGGGGAAGAACAGAGGGGGAGAGAGAGAGAGAAGAGACCCAGTCCTCCTTGCTTGATTCCCCAACACAATTTCATCCTCCGGAGCTGTCACTACGTCCCCACCACTTCAGAATCACTGGCCAGGAGTAAAATCACTCAAAAGAAGCAAAACCAGAGAGCCTATTCCACCCTGGTGGTTCTGAGAGGCTTCTAGGTGTGAAGTCCTCACCCCAGTGCGCTCTGGAGGAAAAGCAGCTTTCTCCTCCTAAAGCCCATGCATCCGGCACCTCTGTGCAAGGCACTGACTCACCCTCAGAGAAGGCCATGTGGGATCCGTGAAGATGCGGGTGGGAGGTGCTAATTAGGGGCTTCTGCTAACAATAGAAACCTTGGGACAAAACATTCTCCTGGTGGCTCTGGGAGCTGCGCCTGCCTGCCCATGGGGGCGATGCCGCACCCCAGAGCTGCACCTTCCTTCCCAGGTTGCTTGCTTACCGGATCTCCTCCACCCTGGGCTTTGTAGTCAAGAGGACACCAAACCCCCAGAGTGAAGCAGGGAGCCCTGGGGGAGGGGCCAGGCCTGGACCACAGTGCCCGGTCCCAAGGGTGACCAGTTACCTGGGCAGGAGCCTGAGGGCTCCTTCCTTCCCCAGGAGAAGCTGGGGGTGGCACAGGGATGCTCTCAGAGGCTGTGGCACCTCCTGGAAGAAAGACATAGATTCATGGGGAGCTGTGAGCACCACCACCACCCCCCCCCCATCTGCTGTGGCTCCCAAGCAGAACAACAAAATGACAAAAGCCAAATAGGCACTACCCCTAGGCTGTGCCAGTGGCTTACCTGAAAGTCCGAACCCCGTAGGAGCCCGTGCCCTTGAGCCAGGTGTGGTGGGGAGCATGTGTGATCCCAGACTTAGGAGGCTGAGGCAGTTGGACCGCCACGAGTTCCAGGCCAGCCTGGGCCACATCATAAACTCAAGGCTGCCTCAACTGTGTAGCAAGACTTTGTCTCAAAGGACCAAAATAAACACCAGTCCCCTGCCCAGCCACTGCTTCTCTGACACTGGTCGACTCTCTCAGCCCAGTTAACATCTCTGTTCCCAAATGCTGTCATTTCTTAAAGAACAAGAAGTAGCCAAAGTGGAGGCACCTGCCTATAATCCCAGCCCTCTGGAAGGCTGAGGCAGGAGCATCCTAAGTTTGAACTTAGCCTGGATAACTTAGCAATATCAGAGGACCCAGTTTCAAATTTTAAAAACTGGGTTGAGCTGCAGCTCAGTATGAAGTCCCAGGTTTAATCTTCAGGAAGGCAGCAGGCCACCAATTGTCCTGTCCTTATTCCTGGGTCAGTGTGCAGCAGGGGCCAGTGAGCCAGGACCAGCTGATCCAGGGCAAAAGTCTTCACCCTTTCTGTGTGTAGGACCCTACCTAACCACACCTGTCACAGGAACACTGCAGAGAGGACAGGGTTGGACCTAGTTCTCACAAACCTCAGTCTGCTCATCTATAAAATGGGCCAACAATGTGTGTAAGAATTACACACATTCGAGCACAGCTGGTGCTTTCAAGCGGATCTGTCCCATGATGAGTGGTCTATAAACATTAGCTCTTGCTATTATTTTTATTTTCACACACAACTCCATGTCTGACTTCTCCAAACAAAACTGTAAACTTTAGGTAATAGGATTTCTGTCCCAGAGGACAATACTGGGGAATCTGTGAAGGCACAGAAGTTCCTTTCTCCGACTGGTGTGGTCATGCCACGTGGCACAGGGTAAACCAAGGCACCTTCTTGCCGATAGCCACTGTCCTGGCTGGCTGGCATGGGTGATCATGGACACTTGATCTCTGGAGCTTTTCCTGAATGTCCCTGGGTTGGGGCTGATTTCTCTAGCTTTTGACTCATGTCTTTTAAAATTACTGTTTCTTACAAAGGGAGCAAAGATATGTGTTTGGGGACAGAAGGGTTATCCCTCAAAGCTTGCTGGCCCCAAGCCTGTGGACACTCCAGGATCAGGATGACCAGCTAAGGAGAGGGAAGGGGCCGGGGAGGGACAAGGTCCCTGGCACTGGAATCAGACGGGGCAGAGCGGCCTGCACAGATGACCAGCTTCTCCGAGCTTTGCAAAAGCCCTTTAGAAACAGCGAGGACTTTGATCTGCCACATCCCATGATGGGAAGAGGCCCAGTTCATTGGCAGGCGTGGTGACAGTCACTCACAGTCGTCTTCCCCTCTTCCCAAGTGGCATAAAGCCTCCGCCTTAGGCCCTTGGAGTCTGTGCTGTGCTCTCCACATGGAGGGGCTTGCTGGACCCCAGAGCTCAGCAGGGGCCACCCAGAGGTCACCAGCCCTGTCCTTTTGGTGACTGGCTCCACCCCCAGGCATGCAGGCTCCTCCCTCCTGTCATCTCATTAGCATAAACTTGGGTGAAAGTGTAGCTCCTTATGAATAACAAATCACTGCCCCTGGGACCGGGTAACTGTCCAGCCTCAGAATGAGGCCCCCCCCGCAACAGCACAGCACCCCTTCATAGCTGCTGCTTTGCAGAGCTATGGCACCATCGGGGACCTGGACTTTCCAATCTGTAAAGCAGGGATAATCACACTCACCTCCCTAGGATGCAAGGACATCAAGGACACCTTCTCCAGAAGAAGGAGGGCAGGCAAATGGTACTCGTGGCCATAACACAAGGTCAGACTTGTACCCCAAAGAGAATGCACCACAGACCGCACGTTCGTGGCCCTCCCCATGCCCCCTCTGGTTTCTCTGGGCTCTACCAGTATAGATGGTTTTGTCGAGTTTCCTGGTCAGATAACACACTGAGAAGTCCAGCACGGTGTTGTAGGCCCTTGGGATCCAACACCAGAGCTGTTTCTGTCCTATTTCTCTCTCTCCACCAGTGACACAACACAGGTCTCCAAAGGTCCCTGATACAGATCCTTGCTTCTGCTGTTTCCTCAACCAGAATTCCCTTTCCCTCACTGGAAACCAACCTATCTTTGGTCTTCTGCCCAAAGGCCCCCAGGCCATGTGGAAGAGCCAGAACCTTTGTCCTGCTTCTCCTGCCTTACTCTGCTCGTTCAGCCCCATTAAACAACTTTGTGCGTGTCCTGGAGATCAGTTTTCTGACCTGTAAAATGGGAGCTCCACACCTGCGTGCCAGGTTGGGCCTTGTTGTGTAGACAAGAACAAAGCTTGGGTGGAGGGTGGTGATTTTTGCAAGCTCCTGCTCCAATCTGTGACTGCCCCCTCCCAGACCCCTCCCCGGCTGCTGCATGGTCCCCTCACGGTGTGCTTTTCGGTACAGGGCCTCTGGGTGAGGATTTCCATGGCTGGCTCTCTGCAGCATTCCTCTCTACCCCATGACCCTGAGCCCTGGGTGTCATACACCCCACATGCACGAATTTGCACCTGCTGTGTGGCTTTGGGATCCTTTCTCATGGTTCACTGTTGCCTTTCAAGTGGAGAGAAACCAGAAACCCAGTTTTTAGTCAGACAATGCTCATCTGCACGTGGGGTTCTTCCCAGCCCGCTGGGGGCCTCCAGAGACCATAGCTCCCCAAATGCTGGTGAGACAAGAGCTCACTGCTCCCCATCTCAGCTGAGCATTCTGGAGGGTACAGGGGAAACAATGCCTGAGTCTACTCGAGGTGCAGCCAGTATGGGCAGCAGAGGGAGGCCGGGGAGTTAGAACAGCCTCAGGGCGCTGCTGATTGCTAGGGACAGGGACAAGGGGTTCTACAGTGCCTAGACCACTCCCATCAGCACCCTGGGAGGTGCTGACCTTCTGGCTTGTGCCTAAGTCCTCTTTCTAAGTGGCCCAAGTTCGTACCATGGGGTGCCCAACTCCTGGGTCTCTGTGTTTCCAAACTCTTGTTAGGCCACTGGAGGCCAGAGCTGAGCTGAGATGTACCCCCTTCCTCACAAGCCAGAGTGGGGGGAGCAGCCAGGTCCTCCAGGGGCCCACAGGAGCACCCTGTGGTGGTCAACAGGCAGGTCAAGCCAGAGGCTTGCAGCACTGAGGTTTGCCACAGAGCTGTTCCTACCCAGAATGCATTTCTCAGCCTCCCTTGGTTTCCTGAGTTACCAGCTTCTTCCCTCCCCAGAAAGTGCCTGCTTCACTGCTTCTTTACCACACTGCCCTGTGTTCTGCCACAGCCCACAGTCCCGCGGCCTCAGGCTCCGGGGATCAGGAAACAAGGCTCACCTTCCTCAGTCAGTAGATGCCCCGCCCCACTGCTGAGTCAGTGCTGTCTGGTGACCTCCAGGGGATGAGGAATTGCCATCAAGAAAGGAAGGCCAGTTTCTCCCAGAAGGCATTTGGAGTAAGTCCTGGAGGACAAGAAAGACGTTTTAAAAGTGAGTGATAATGGGGGCCAGGGAGATAGCTCTGTGGCACAAGTGCCTGACTGGAAAGTGCAAGGTCGTGAGTTCGAACCCTGGTCCCGCCAAAAAAAAAAAAAAAAAAAGTGAGTGATAAGAAGAGAGGTGCAGCCCAGGAGAAGACAGGGACCTGGTGGCCAGGGCCTCAGCTGCCCATGCAGGAGCCAGGTATCAGAGACAGAAGAAATGGGGTGGGCAGATGACTGTCACAGAAGCCCACGCTAGTTAACAAAAACTTGCACAGGGAGCTGTCGAGTGCCCACCAAGTGCCTTACCGTAGCCTTCCTCTAGCCAGCATCTGCAGGGTCCCTGTGGTCAGGGGTGCCCTCAGAGTCCTTCCTGCGGATTTAATCACCATAGACAGCTGATGGTGCAATTACTGTGAATTTTTACCAAAATGCCAGTGACACTTACAGAGATGACAGGTCCCCAGGGCAGACCACTTTTTCAGGTTAGCGCTCTGCAAAGGGTGGTAGGGGGTGTAGCTCGACGATGGAGCACTGGTCCGGCACTTGAAATGTCCTCCCTTCCATCCCCAGAACAGCAACAAACACAACAAAACTGAAGAAACAGGAAGTAGGGGGAGACACCACCGCCAGGACCTGGGCTGGCCCCAGCAGCAGGCGCATGTGCCCTGTCAGGCACCTGGTCGCGGTCTTCCTGTGCTGCCTGTGGAACACTGAATGGAACATCACCGCCTAGGAAACGTGTTCCTTTTGCAGTCAGTAACAAAGCTCTGAATACTTCCTGAAGTCTAGGTACTGGGGCGGGATAATCGACTATATACGGAGGACTCCACTTAAGCTTTCTGTGACAAAAGTCCCAGCAGAGGCAGAACTGTGGGCCAGAGGGGGGGAGGGGTCCACTTATTTCTGTGACAGGAGAAGAAACTCGGCTGGTACTGGCCTCTACTGAAAGGGGTGTTCCCGGGGGTCACGTGCCTAGGAATCTTTCTGTGCTCTGGAGGAAGAAGAGTTAATTCATTAGTTCAAACATTTTCTTTGAAATAGGATCGAACCCTTTCTCACAGCGCCTTTCACACACACCAGTGAGCTAACGACAGGGCGCAGAGCACTGTCTAGGACACAAACTGTTGGGCTCAGTGACTCCAGGGTGGCAGTATGGATTCCAGACATTAACCTCCTGGTCCTGAGGCTGGGAGTTTGGAAATGTGATCTTCACAGCTGTAGCTATAATTATCTGACGTCACAGTGACCAGGCATGTTTACGATTTTTAACAACTGTCTTAAAAAGTCCGGTGACATCTGTTGAGAGTTTAATTGTGAGTGTAAAAAAGAAGTCTTGAAAAGAGCAGCGGACGGATCATTTTCATACTGTTTAAGCAGCCCGGTGGCCATTAGGCGGCAGGGGACTCTGGCGACAAGACTAATTTTGTCTCTTAAATCACAGCACTGAGTCAGGAGGGGCCGGAAGATGATTAAGACGAAACAGAAGAGGGAACATAAGAAAAAAAAAAAAAAAATGCAGAGCTAGTCAGGACAGAAGACTCGGGAAGAAAAAAAATGTCCGTTCTATGGCAAAATGTCCTTAGCCCAGGAGTCCAATCGGGCGGATAGGCTTCCTGTTCTCGTGGGGATCGGCCTCGGAGGCAGAGGAGGACGTCGTGGGCGCGCGTAGCCTGAGTGGGTCCAGATTTTTCGCCCCTTTACACTGTCACTTTTGTTCTCCGCTCTGGGGCCCGGCGGCGGAGGGGCCGCAATGCGCACGCGCGGGAGGGGCAGGGAGGGAGGTGGGCGGGGTGAGCGGTGGGCCCCGGCCCCGCCCCCTGCCGCCCCGGCCCGCTCCATCCGGGCACTGCCGAATTAGCATCGTGCCGAGGCACAACTTTGCCGAGGCCCAGCGAGATCCAGGCGCGCGCGCCGGAGGAAATATAGTCCCTGCCGGCGGCAAGGGGCGCACGAGGTGCACGGGGCTGCGGGCGCCGGGGGGGCCATGCGCCAGGCCGCGCCCGCAGCCCGGGGACCCGGCGCAACTCGCCGGGCAGCCTGAGGAGTTGAGTTGGCCGGGGCTCGGCGCCCGGCCGCCTTTTTTACCCCTTACTAGCCCCGTTCCACTGGGCCGTGGAGGAGGGGGCTCGGGTCTCCCATCCTCCTGAAGTCCGATCCATCCCTGCGGGGCCCGGCCCCTCTCCAAGCCGCACAACTTCCCTGGAGCCGGGGCCAAAGTGCGCGCAAAGTGCTGCCCAAGTTCGCGGGATGGAGCTGCAGAGCCGGCCGGAGGCGCTCGCCGCGGACCTGTCCTGCCACCAGGTAGTGGCCGGGTGGGGGCCCCGAGGCGGAAAGGAGACTGAGCAGGGGAGCCCCAGAGCTCCGAGGTTTCTCTCCTGGGATGGCGGGGTCTCGGGCTGGGCCCCCAGTCCTGGCCTCAAGGGGACTGGAAGTGCGTTCAGCACACACTTGGTGTCCCCTGAGCCGGTGCCCGCGGTCTTGCACGGTGGGGTTGGGGACGCCGGGGAGGCAAGAACCCTGCTTTTCCTGTCCTTGCTGCGTGGTCTGCGCTACGCTTCTGGGGTACGCCAGGGGGCCCCGCGGGAGCTCTCCCCGGGAAGTGAGCAGGCAGGACCCCCTCAGTTCCCGTGGTCTCCACGCCCGCACACCTCGCGCTGCTGCAAAGTAGTTTTGGCGACAGTCGCCGGGCGGGTGGCGGCGGCGTGGCGCCCGGGGCCGAGCGGTGTTGCGGCGCGCGAGTGTGTGTGTGTGTATGTGTGTGTGTGTGTGTGTGTGTTGGGAGATTAGGACGCGACTTGAATATTTATGAGCTTTGCTCGACACGGACTCGCCGTGTTTACTTGGCTCTTTGTTCCTCCCCCCTCCCCGGGCACACACTCACACTCACACTCGTGCACACGCATCCCGGCCTGCGCACTTGCACGGCTCGGGGCGCGCCGCCGGGTGGCCTGCGCCCCCGCCCCGCCTCACGAGGCGCCCCGATGAGGCGGCAGCCACAGGTAAGCAGCACTGCCCGGCCGCCGTGCGCGCGTGCGGAACGCGGTCGGGAAACTTGGGGCGCGCCCGGGACCCCTTCCCGCACCCCGGCTTCAGTCCGCACCTCCTTGTCTCCGCAGAACGGCGACCTCAAGAAGCAGCTCCACGAAAGGCAGTCGCGGATCGCAGCGCTCAGCGACAAACAAGTAAGCGAGGGGCCTGGGTCCCCCCACGCCCCTTAGGCCAGACCCGGGAGGGGTCGCCGGGCGCTCTGGCAGAACCCTAAAAAGTGCCAGCGTGGGCGCCCCCCGCGCAGACTCCCCTGGGGGTCTGGCTCCGGTCCTGAAAGTTACCGTCCTGTTTCCCCTTTCTGCAAAGAAAGAGCCGGGCGGTGGCGGCGGGGGTAGGAGGGGGAGCGCGGGCCGGCAGTGGCCGAAAGGGACAGGCTGCACCTCGAAGGCCCGGCGCCGGCGTCCATCTTGAGTTGGTGACCATGGTTTTGGGAATGTGGAGATTCCCGGGCCCACGGTGCCCGCGCCGCCCACGCCGGGTGAGAGTGGGGGCGGCGGGGTGGCAGTTCGGGCCTGGTCGCCGCCGCGCTCCTGGGAAGCAACCTCTGGGTCTCATGCAAACCCCTTTTTCTAAAAGCCCTTCCTCTGAGCGCCTCCTCCCCAGCACTTTGCCGGCTTCACTTTTTATTCTTGGAACCTGACGCCAGCTCCCGTGGAACAAAAGAAAGGCGCCCCCAGTACCCCCGTCTCGGTTCTACCCCAACTTTGGTCTCTGGGCCTTAGGGTAGAAGAGGACCTACAAGAAGTTCCCGCAGTAGGGAAGGGGACGCGGCTGCCGACCCCCCTCGCGCCCCGCCGGGGAGGAAAAGTTGTCCATTGTGACTTAGTTGCGCTGAGCTCAGCGCTCCGGGTTTCAGCACCGCGAACAGATGCCGCGGCGGAGCCGGGCCGGCCGCGCGCCCCCGCCCCACCCCGCCCCCTCCCCCTCGCGCCTCCACCCTCCGCGGCCACCCCCGCCCCTCCCCCGCCGCCAGAGCCGAGAACTTTGAGCTGCGCAGCCAATAGCAAGCCCGGGTCTCCGAGGCGGCGGGGCGCGGGGGCGGGGGCGCCCCTCGCCGAGTCCCTGAGCCGCCCCCGGCCCCGGCCCGCCTCCGAGCAGAGCCATCGATCGCGCTTCCTTCGGAATGCCACAGCCGTCTGCGCCAAACTTGGACAGCTCCGCCACCCCCCTAGGACTCCCCTCCCCCACTCCGGGCCGGGCTGCCCCCTCCTTCTGCACTCTGCGCGTGGCTAGGTTTTCTGGGGCCTCCAGAGGCTTAGAAGGGGTTGGCGAGTTGCCCGCCATCCCGGATAGGGACCACTCGGAGGCCCGGGGCTCCCGATCGAGTCTTAAAGTTGAAAAGTGTGGGTGGGGGCGTGTGGGAGAAGAAGGGGCCGGAAAGAAAGATGGCAGTTCCGGGTGCCGGGGCCAGGTCCCGGGGCGCCCGGCTTTACGCGGGACCGAAACGGACGCATCCATCCCTCTCCGGTGCAGTGGCCCCCCAGCCCCGGCCGTGCGCCCCCGTCCGGGCGTGGACGCTTCCATTCCCTCCGGAGGGGCGCCGAGTTCTCGGGAGAAGGGGACCCGGGCCTCGCATTACCATTTTGATTGCTTCGATGCCATTTTTGGAGGGGGAGGGGTTGGAAGACCCTTCTCCGCAGAGCACAAAGATGTTTAATCACTGTGCGGAATCAAATCAGATACTTTCTTTGAAAAAAAAATCCATCACCAAATCTGATACTGTGAGATCGCTGAGGTTTTCCGAAGCCGATTTTTCACTGGGTGAAACGGCAAGTTGTTGACTCTTAGGCTCAGAGTAGATGGGAGGGAGAAAGCAGTAACCCCGTAGCTCTCCTTGCAACGATGTATTTTTATGTTTGACTTACGTGCAGTAGTTTCATTATTTGGAGTAGCTGTTCTGAGCTCAGGTTTGATCATTTCTTCTGTACAGGAACAACTGTTTCAAGGCTATTTAAATTTTTATGATGATAGTAAATGAGTAGCTATTTATTATCTGACATGCCAGAATTTAGATAAGGCTAAAAAGAACATTTGAAAACCCCATTTGAAGGTGGAAAGGAAAGATTTCCCACTCCCTGAGGCTGCCGTTGCCTTTAAATTTTAACTCCAGGAAGGCTGGCTGCAGCCCAGCCTCCCTCCATCTTTGTGTGTGTGTGAGTGTGTGTGTGTGTGTGTGTGTGCGTGTGCGCGCGCGTGTGTGTGCGGTCGCGCGCGCGATTGTGTTGGGGGAGAGAGAGTTTAACCGAAAATAAAGGACACAAAACTTTTGTGCTCTGGCCTTTTAAAAATGTTTCTCTTTTAGATGACTAAAGATAACATCTGGTTTGCAGCCTGGCCCTCGGAACTTGTGTTTGTAACTGGAAGAGTGCTGCTTTTCCGGTTCCCTTTGTGGCATTTTATATAACAAGGGCTCATAAAAGGGAAGGGAGGGGGCTGAGGCCAGGTTCAGCATGCTAATCAAGCCGCCTCATCTCTTCCCGGGCGCGCTGGCGTCTTTCTCGGAGCTCACTCAGGCGATGGGCTGCGTGGACTTAACATTTGCCCCTCTGTCTCTGCTTGGGAGGCTTGAGTGTGGTTGGCTGGAGAAAGGTCAATCTGTGAGCTTGGAGGTGGCTCTGAGAAGGACTGAGAGGGGAGAGGCTGTGGGGGGCTTGGGGTTGGGGTGCCCCAAGCCTTGGTCAGGAGGTGCGGAACCAGGGGGGGTAGGACTGATTAAAGCTTGTGTGTTAGAGTTTCTTTTTTGAATTTAGCAGACAATTAAAAGATTCTCTTACAGGGTTACCCGGGGAAATGTGTTACTATGTCCACCTCCAGGACACGTGTGTGTGTGTGTGTGTGTGCTGTCCCCGATTTATAACTGACATAAAGGTTAAGCTTCAATTAAAAGTGCACATGCGGGTGGTGAACTAGATAGTAAAATGAACGGGTGACCCTGTTAGAAATACAGCAGCAGTCATACCTTTCAAGGCCCAGACAGCAATTTTTCATTCATGCCCTCGGCCCTGGAATTTTGTGTTACTTTTAGGAATAGAGATAAGTGTTAGAAGGACTTGGAAAAGTGAATACCGTGTTGGTCAGAAGTAGGTAGATATATAAGTTCCTCATCTCAACCCCAAACCACTCATCTTACCACCTTGCTGTCTGTAAAGGGAGCTCATATTCTTTCCTTGAAAAAAATGGGTAGCCAGTAGGTCACAGGTGAGTTGTGGCACCCTGGGGGCCAGCCAGGCTGCCCCCAAGGTGGGGCCACCCCTACAGGCTGGCTTGTGGATCTGGTGGGGGCTGCACCCCTCTTTTTCAACAAGATATGATGTGTGAAGACTCCATTAGCTGCTCCAGTGGTTTTACACCATGAATTTGCAGCACATGCAGAGAGGCAGTAACATTTTTATCTAAATTGTCAAGCAACAAGCACTTCTGTGTAAATAACAGACCCATCATAAATACCACCCCCAACTCCCGGGAGTGCAGTGCCGGCTTCTCTAGGCCTGACTCTGCACCCCAAAGGCACCAGCGGTCTGGTGTTTGAACTCCCATCCATGCCGGGTTGGACTCACCAGAGAGGCCTCAGAGGTGAACCTGGGGCCTTGCGTGCTGCCCGGTCCATCCATTTGATGGACTCTGGATTCCAAGGGTCTGTCCTCAGGAAGAGCAATAAAAATCCGTCTTCTTGAAAGATATTATGTGTGCGGCACTCACCGGGCCCTGTCACGTCCTCAGAATGATTTACTGGCCACAACGGAAATGGGGGTGGAAGGGGTGCTGGCTTTATTCTGAGAGTGCCTGCCACCCAACCAGGCTGTTTGTTGTCCCTTGGTCAAAGGATGTTGTTCCCCAAGTCCCTCCTGAGCCTGCCGTCCTCTGTCCTCCGAGAAGGCACGGGTCATCTTCATCCGGAGTTCTGGCCCTCCCGAAAGTGGCACGCTTACAGGTTCAAGAGCAAAACGATGCCAACTCCCAAGCCCTGAGGTGCTTACTGCAGGCAGCAGTGTGGAGTTGGATGCAAGACCCCTGTGCCCACTCTGCGCCCTCTTGGTCCCCCATTCTTCTGTCCTCCACTGCCCTTGGAAGACCACAGCACCTCTACTACAGGGAGCACAGTTTTATAGAGGAGCCAATCACAGTCCAGGGCCCACTAATTGCGTGTTGCGGTCAAGGGTTCTGGACACTCCCTGTGGGCATGTTGGCCTCCGTCCATCGCAGAACATTTGCATCACCTCAGAAGCCATATGGCTGTCCCTCTCACTCTAGCCCCAAGCCACTGTTCACCCTCCAGAGTGACTGTTCTGAACTTTGGCTGGAGTAGAATCCGGGATTGTTCACACGCATCCTTCTGAAACCCAGAGCCTGGGGTTTCCAGGTTCACCCAAACTGCATGGGCATCAGTCTGGCTTCATTGTCCGTTGTGTGGGTGGGTGGGGCACATTGTTTAACCCTGCGCTGCCTGATGGGAGTGCGAGGCCTTCTTCTTTGGCCCTCAGGAGCCGTGTGCTTGCTGCATCTCTCTTGCCCTCCTGCTACTTCTTTACCAGAGCCGAGTCGAGCACAGTGAATGGCAGCTTCACAGAACCATGCCTTCGAAGTGGGTGGCCGAGTGGTGGGGGTGGAAGTTTGGGGCAGGGCTGTTAGGGTGGCGTTTTGGGGATGCCTGTGTCATTTCTGGCCCGAATGTGGCTCTGAAGCTCCAGGGAATGGACAGGCTGCCTGGGAGAAACCCTGTAGGCTGGAGTAGGGGCCATCAAACTATGAGGAGAGGAAGAGGAGAGGGATATGAGGGGGGCTGAGCGGGCAGGCACGGGGTGGGGAGTGAAGGGTCTCACGGGTCCTACTCCGGCCAAGGGCTTTAGGATGTGCAGCAGTAAAGTGTGGGCAGTGGTGGCGAGCAGGCTCCCAGGGTAGGTGGTGTCACCTGCCGGAGGGCTCTGGTAGGGACAGTGGGCCTGTGCCTGACTTGGAGAAGGGAGGCTGGAGGTAGCGGATGCATCAAGGGCACCAGGGACGAGTGCCTAGGCAGGGAGGCAGCGCCCGGGGGTCCTGCCTCTGCTCCCCCGGAACCACAGAGCGGAGAAGTTGTGTGTGTGTGTGTGTGTGTGTGTGCCTTTGAGGTGACTCTGTGAGTGACTTTGCTTAGCTTAAGGAAACAAAATGAGTGACATGAGCTTAGCTGTACTTCCTAATTGCATTTTATTCCTACTCATTTTGTTCTTACTGATTTTATTGATTATCATATATATATATATATATATATATATATCGGTAAATGATGTCTATATTGATTTTTACCACTAGATCTAATACATATGAAATCTACATGATATAATGTCATGTAAAACCACTCTAGGATCATGTTATTAAAATGAGAGGAAAGATCTGGGTTTGAAATCAGGAGGATAATTACCGTTCTCTTGCTCTGAAGATCTTAGGAGGAAGATAGTGATCAACAGCCTATTATTTCTGTAATAAGAGATAAAGGAGAATTCCACTTTGAAAAAGAAGTTTTTGTTATATAAAAGTAACACATGCCGGTTGGGAACAATCCCCGCACAGGTTTGCCTGTGGGGAGACTCTTGGTTGGCCGGCATCTGCCTGCTGCACCCTGCACCCATGTCTGGACTATGGGCCAGTGTGCCCTGCTGACACACACCCACGTGCTGGTCTCACTGCTCCCCAGCTTGCTTTTCACACATGCATGGTGCTGGGGCATCTGTGGGGAGCAAGCCAGGTGAATGGTGTCACCAGGAGCTCCCCAGACCCGGCTTGGGAGGTGTGTGTGGGGGGGGTTGGTATTAACCGCCCTGGCCTCCCACCTCATTGGCTTCTTCTCGGTCCCTGCCTTCCTGTCCCCACCAACGGTCTTGCATGTAGCTATGGAGGCAGCTGCCTCTGAGGTCTTACATGACATCGCTGGCCCCTGGCAGGTGTGCTCCGTAGGACTGGGGGGATAGCGCCAAAGAGCTGTGTCCCTTCTCTCAAGAGTCTGTCCCGGTGCCTCCTGGACAGACACCTTTCTGTTGGGACTTGGTCAGGCTGGGCTGGTGACTGGGTCAGACAGCTCAGGACCACTGCGAATGGGGCTGGTGATTCTGCACCCAGCCTCAGGCTCACCCTGGGTTAGCACCTCACCCCTATCCAGCTGTGTCCTGCATTGTTAGATAGAACACGATGCAGTCAGATGCAGTCGAAGAGCAACCCAAATCCTGCGTTGCCTTGGGCAGGTCATGGTGCCTCTTTGAGTGGTTTCTTATCCATGAGGTGATGGTAGAAATGTGACCCCAGGTCACTGGGGGTGTGTGTGAAGCGTCCCTAAGCCATCAAGTGGAGAGTAAACACCAGCACTGCTGCTACCTGTTTCTGTCTCCTCCTTGGGCTTGGTTGACTCTCTAAGGACAGTGTCACAGTCCCCTTTCCAGGGTTGTCTTTTCCCTGGAGATGTCCTCTCCCCTATGGCCCCTGGGAGAGGTCCATGGAGACAAGGCATTTGCTCCCATGTTTTAGCCTTCTAAACACCTGCTGTAGGAACTGAGGGATTGATTTCAATTAAGTTTGAAGTTTTTCAACACTCTGACTCTGATGATAACTTTGGGAATCCCACGGTGCCTCATTAGAGCTGCTGGTTATGGTGATTAGCCCTGTGATTTCGCAAGGTTTTGCTCTAACGCCTGTCTCTTCAAGAACCAAGTCCTGGGCTCTGGGGCCTTTTAACTTTTACTCATGGGAGCGGGTGGTCAGTGTGGCTGCTACCTGCTCCAGCCAGCTGGTCCTCATGTCCTCCTAGCAGCAGAGGCTCTGGATGTCTCAGGAAGCAGGGTTTCGGGTGCTGTGGGCACCCACAGGGTATGGCTTAGGGTGGCCTCTGGCATGGCTCCTGGTCCAGCCGTGGTCCCCTGGCCCTACTCCAGGGGCATTTAACTGTAGTCTCTGAGCAGCCCAGGGCAGAGGCTTAAATGTGGATGACTATTTTTGAACCCAGCTCCATCCCTGGTGGCCCTCCATCTTGGGCAGTCACCTCTTGGAGATTCAGGTTCCTTTGCAGGAAAACGGGATAAGGTGTTGCCCGTCGGCACAGTGCTTGGCTATGGTTAGTGCCTAAGAAGCGATATTAAAGAGGCAGCAGGAGTAGAGCACCACGGCGCACACCCGTAACCCTAGCACTTGGAGGCTGAGGCGGGAGGGTCACCATGAGTTCAAAGCCAGCCTGGGCTACATAGTAAGACCCAGTCTCCAAAAAGAAAAAGAAAAAATAGACAACAGGAGACTGACTAAGAGAACACATTCAGTTCTGGACCCCACTGTATCCTCTGTGAGTGGGCCTTTGATGTCATCCTCTGTGGGCCAGAGTAGTGGCATTTCCCTGTGGATGCTAGAGGATGGTGGCCTGGTAAGGGTCTCTGGGACTGACCTGTCCACTCCTCACCCAGCCCTGATGCCTACTGCTCCCCTCTGCCCTGTTCAGGAGGATGAGGCAGAAGCCCAGTGAGGCCCAATGGTGGGGGAGAGGCTCAGGGGCTTGGACACTCAGCTGCACCATTGACACCTGGCCTCGAGATTGCCCCTGGGTGCTGCTGGCTGTGCGTGGGAAGAAATGACTGTACTTTGTAAGAATGTGAAAACAGCTGCTGAGGCTACGTAAGTAGCATGAGGGTTGGTGGAGACAACCACCATAGCTGTCAGTTCACTTTGAAGCAAAAAGTCGTTGAAGTTTCTGGGGCCCTGAGGTGGAGTCTCTTCCTGTCCTGGGAACCTGGCTGGCCACACAACACTGGGCGGGGGTTGGATGGTGACTTCTGGCTGCTGCTGTGCTTTTCCTGTAGCAGTGCTATAATTTCATGCTTTAAAGTGGAGGCAGCTTCTCATTTTGCGATGGCTTCTGTTCTCCAAAGAAATGAATATGCTTCCTTAAGATATTTTATTGGTGGTTACTGACTGTTTGACGCGCGCAATCTCCGGCTCGTGGGGAGAAAGTGCTGATGTGGCTTCCTTCTGGTTGCAGCCTCTGCCTGCCAATGGCAGGGGCCCTGCTGGTTCGGGGGGCTGTGCTTTCTGTGCTTTTTGTTTTTGGCTTGGCACTTGTAGTGATCTTGCTAAGACCCAGGAGCAAGAGCTTCCTACCCTGCCTGGGAGGTCTCTGTTTTTGCGTAGTGTCAAATCAAAGCCTGAGCCTGAGGAGGGATGCGAAGGGCAGGCGTGGCTGGGTTCTGTCTCAAAGTGGGGGCACTGCTGAGTCTGGACTCGTCCTGCACTGGAGTCGAAGGAGGGGTCACCTGTATCACCTAAGAAGTGGGAAGCCAGAGGGGCCTGAGATAGCGTTGCCATGGGAAGCAGTGGAAGCTGTGGCTTTGTGTGGGCAGAAACCTCTGAGCTGCTGTTGGCCTCTGTAGTCTGGGGCTGTGGTCAGGCCCCAGACTGGGGACTTGGTAGAAATGGAGACCATGCTTCTCCCAGACTCTGCTGATGGCTTATGACTGAAAGAGTCAGGTGGAGAGACCCGGGGGCTTTGCCGACGCCCCTCTGCTATTGGAGAAACAGCAGATGGAGGTGGAGCCAGGGACTCCAGTATAGGGATCAGGACTGGCCCAGAGGAGCCGTCCTGAGGCCGCCTTCCCATGGCAGGTGCAGCTTGCAGGGAGGGCTTCTGCTGAAAGCTGCTGGCCTGGTGAGCAGCTCTGTGTGATAGACACTACAGAGATGGCCTGTGTGCCACCAGCAGTGTGGAGAAGGGACCCCAGTGTCAGCCTGGGGTTTGCAGAGTGTCTGTTAGGGGCTCAGAGCCCCTGACTTCCCCTGTGTACACGTGGTGGCCCTGTGCCTGCTGGAGATGGCCTTGGTGACCCTGCCAGTGCAGGCCAGCTGCAGGCCTGTAGGTGTGGAATGTCTTCTTGGCCATGGTGTCCTGGGTGAATGGGAAGAGGACCCACACCTTGGCCTGGGAGGGGACCAGCTCCCACTAACAAAGGGGCCAAAAGCTGTCCTGGGGCAGCCTCATTTGGGGGACACAATCTGGCCTTTTGGTCTTTAAGCACAGTGGCAGCAGGGGCTATCCTGAGCTGTCCCTGGGCCAAGCTGGAGGAATGGAAGAGGATTTCTGTCCTAGGGAGAGAACAGGTCTGGGGCAGGGAAACAGGGAAAGGGCAAAGAGGAAGAGGGTTTCTCCTTGATGTTGTTCAGGCAGAAAGCCAATCTGCACATGTAAATGAACTTGAGAATGTAATTAAAAATATGTACATATCAGAGGCCGTGATTCCGAATTTAACATGAGGTGCAGCTCACCCGGTGACAGGCAGTGTTTCCCACAATCAGCCCCACCGTGATTAACGCAACACACACACACCAAATGCTGGAGTGACTTTCTACCCCACACCTGACACTCTGAGGCAGGTGGAGCTCCCTGCCCCATCTTGGGCTCCATCCAGGGGCGACTGCAAGGTCTCCCTAGGGCCTGGCCTGGCCTTGGAGGGATGGGAATGAGACCACCACTGTGGCCATTCTGGGCTGAGTCCAGAGCAACCTGGGAGGTTGTCACATGTCCTGGGGCTGGGAGATGGCAGATGTAGGTACAATGGAGGGTGGCTTTGAGGAGCCACCTGTGGCTGGTATTTGAAGGTCAGAGCTGGGACTCAGGTGGCCCAAGAATTCCACAGGGAGGGAGCTGGAGGCAACTCAGAGCCTTCTGAGTCTCCTACCCTTTGTGTCTTTGAGGTACCCAGAGACACTGGCCACTATTCTAGATGGGGTTGCCTGGAAGGGGGGCAGGGTCCAGCAGTCGTGGCCCCTGACCACATCCTGGCGTTCACGTGCTGCTATGTGTCAGGACTACTGAGGACACAGCAGTGGACAGTGTGTATAGGTGAGGTAGCTAGGGGTCCCCCTGGGAAGGCAGAGGTCCACGTAGAGCTCCAGAGGGGCTGTGTGTGTGGCTCTTGTGGGAAGAGTGTTCCCAGCAGAGGAACAGGCTGCACAAAGCAGTGAGCTCAGCTGTACCCAGGGCGGCTGTGTGGCTGTGGACAGCGTGGGCCAGGGACCGTCCCAGGCAGCAGCCAGGTCCCCGGTGCATGCATGTGGCATGTGGCTGCAGCGTGTGGGGGCGGCCCTCGCAGGGGCAGCACTGGCACAGCTGGGTCTCAGGTGTTCACTGTGAGAGCTGCCTGCAGAAACCCGTGCCTGCTGGCCACCACCCAGCTCCTGACAGAGGCGGCCCCAGGGTGTCTCCGGACCTAGAGAAGGCTGGTTGTCCTTTGTGGTGAGGGTTAGGGTCCAGAACCTGGTGCCCAGCCAGGGGCTCTGCCACTGCCCGAGTTTCCCCTGGTTCCAGGTTGTGCATGTGCAGCCTTCCCCACGTGTTACCGGAAGCCCCCGTGCCATGCATGCGTGCGTGTGGACCCTGGAGTGCGGCCCTTTTTGGGTAACTCCTGTGGCCCATTGTGACCGTCACCTCGCTGGCTGCCCTTGTGCCTGCCACGTTCCCTCCGCCTTCCTGAGCTCACTGCAGGTCTAGCATGCCTGCTCGGAGCTTGGTCCTCTGGAGAGCTCCGCCACCCTGACTTGTGATGTGCCAGTGATCTTAGTCCCTCGCCTGTGGTGTGGTGGCTGGTCACAGCATGCTAAGACTGTCACTGAGTCTGATGTGGTGAGAGCCTACGGTCCTCGGACTCTGCTGAGCCCCAAGATCTGAAGACCAAGAGACTTGAGGTTCTTGCTCAGTCCCAGGTCCCCCATGCCGAGTGACTGTCACCTGTGTGAAGCTGAGGGTGAGATTGTGATGTGACCAGGAGGCTGTTGGGCTTCTTCCACTGTGTCTCCCCTCTGGATAAGGAACTGGACCCCTTGCGGACTTCTGTAAGCGCGGCCGTCTGTGGGCCCGGCCCACATTCTGGCCCAAGTGAGCTTCATTGAAGTTATTTTACTAATGTGCTCTGCGGGGGACATGAACGGGGCATCCCGGCCTCTCTTACTGCTGGTCTAATTATAAACACAAGGGATGGTGCCAGAGACACTGCCGGAAGGGGGAGGTCTCTGGCAGCCTGGCGTAAAGTGTCCTTTAATGAACTTCTTTGGTGTGTGTATCTTAGCAACACATTTTATTACATCCCCGTGCAGCCGGACTCGCTGTGCAGTAATTTATCCCCCCTGGCCCCCTCCTTGGTGATGGGGGGGGCATCCTCATCCCCTTTCCCGAGGCTGTTTGCCTCTCTTCAGCTTTGTTTAATTGATGAAAAAGATAAACACGGCGCTGGGGACCAGGACCTCGCTGGCTGGCAGGAGCTGGCACGCGGGGGACTGTGGTCCAGGCGGGAAGGTGGTGTCCGGCGCCCGGCCGAGGCTGCCTGTGCTCTGCGGCTCCTCGTCCAGGCCCGTGCTGGCTCAGGTATTTTTAACCAAGCGTCTTTCTATTGATGACATTCACTTGGGTCTGGCGGGCGGAAGCCGGGACATGTGCACAGCTCCTTCGTCTCCATCCACAGCCCGAGGATGTGGAAGGGCTGGGAAGGCTCTCTGGGGCCAGGAAGGAGGTCCAAGTCCTGGGCCTGGAGAACTCCAGCCCAGCTCTCTGGCCCTGTGGACCTTGGCTTCTTTGTCCCCTCTGCTACCGAGTTTCCTGAGGCTGCTGTAAACTGAAGGCTTGAAACAAGGAATGTGTGCTCTTGCTGGAGTCTGTGGAGACCAGGGTCCTCCACAGTGTGCCCTGCGCTGTCCGCGGCTCCTGGCCTTCCTTGACTTGAGGACGCCTCTCCTTGGTCCCTGTGTCCATTCTCACACTGACTCTTCTGTCTGTGTGTGTCTGTATCTCTTCCTCCTCAGTTGCTTGCTTGCTTGCTTTCTTTCTTTCTTTCTTGCGCTCTCTCTCTCTCTCTGTCTCTGTCTCTGTCTCATCTCTATCTCTTTTGACACAGGGTCTCTCCACAAGGTTCAGGCTGGCCTTCAACTGACTTTGTAGCCCGGGCCGACTTTGAACTCCCAGCAGTCCTCCTGCCTCAGACATGCACCATCACACCCATGCCTTTTTTCTTCTTACAAGGGTACCAGTCACTGGAGTTGAGGACTCCCTAATCCAGAGTCACCTCAACCTGATCAGGCCTGCAAAGTCACATCCTGAGCCTCTGGGTGGAAATAAATACTGGGGGATGCTTCTCAACTTGGCCCAGTGCACCTGGAACTGAAGCTGGTTAGGTACACCTCACACTCAAGTTGTGGGGTCAGAATTGATAGAGACCCCCCTCAGACTCTGGCGGCTGGGAGCTCAGGCCCATGTTTCAGGGCTGTCCTCCTTCCTAAGAACTGTGACAAGTCACTTCTGGACCTGCTACCTGGTGTTGGACTAAATATGCAGCACCCCCAAATCTGGGTGCACCCCTTAGTAGAGTTTATGAGTCCCCAACAGCGGAGTCTGCCAGTCTCTTGTGCATGCCATTTTGGAAACCACCACCTGCGGGTTTTACTCTGACTCTGTCTCGGGAATAACGATGGGAACTTTAGAAGGAAACAGAGGACAGGGACAGGAGGTCAGCCAGGCACCGGCCCAGAGGCCACTGGGCTGCATGGATGCTCAGGCACCGCGTGCCAGCTCCGTGGCTTTGCAGCAGGTACTCGGCTTGTTGAGACCCTGCTGCCTCCTCCAGGGGGTTGATGACAGTGAAACTCGAGGGGAACCTGGGCATGTAGGGCCCATGAGTGGGCGCCTAGGGCAGGGCTGGTGCATCCAGCAGGTCAGGGAGTGCAGCAGGTATCTCAGTGCACTGGGTCATCCCAGAATAGGACCAAATTCCTCCTCCGCCAGTCTGGAGCAAAGGAGACCTCTGCAGAGGAGCCCCGAGGCAGGGCTGGGAGGCCTGGGTGCACCTCCACTGCTCGATTGGTCTTGTCTCCTCCGTGTCCTCAGGGCTATGAGTGGCATGCTGGGTGATCACCTAGTTGCTTGGCATTGGCCGCCGTCGGTGCCACCAGTGGGGTGGGGGTGGGGGCCCTCCTGCTACTGGGATACCAGCCCACCCCTGCCTGAGGGCAGACAGGCCCTGGCTTGGCTGAAAACCTTCCTCCCACTCTAGTCTGCTGCCCAGAGGCTCAGAGAACAGACGGCCAGAACCTGGGCCTTGGCCAATTTTCTGGCTCTTTGGTGACTCACCCACTGTTCACTACTGGGCGTGGTACTCAGGCACCTGGGGTCAAAGCCTTCAGCCACTGGGTGGTGGGCCAGCCTAGCAGCCCTCTGCCTGGGATCTTTAATGCATGCAACCTGTGTGTCTTGGGACCTGGGCCGCAGTGTCACTGTAGGGACCCATTCTGGGATGCCCAGTGGCTCCTTTACTAAGTGTGTGTGGAAGATTCCAGAATAAGTAGAAACAGAGTTCCTGGCAGCCCCTTCCCTCTCAGCCTGGCTGGAGAAGCCAGTTCTGCAGCTGCCGCCTGCCCCCCGCCCCCCATCCTCAGCTGAGCCACCACTTGTCGTCCTGTGGCACCCAGCACACAGTCAGGTCTTGGATCTTCCCATAGACGTTGCATGGCAGCAGTCACAGAGAGCCTGCTGGTCAGGCTGCAGTGGGCGTGGGCCCCGGCCCCGGCCCTCCAGGCAGCCTCCCTGCCAGGCGCCCTGCCCTGCCTCCCGCAGCAGCTCTTGGCCTCCTCTCCCTCTCTCCCTCCTCTCCCTCTCTCAGGGCTGAGGGCCTCATCTCCCAGCTGGGGGCACAGATGCCCCAGGGCCCCACACCCTGATGCACAGAGGAGTTTCCCTTCTCTTCAGGGTGGCTGGTGCCTGCCCTCTCACTCCTTTACCCCCAGAAGGGAATCCTCATCCAGTCTTCACACACAACTTTTTCCCATCACGAGGTGGCTGTCCTCACGTGGACCTGACCCTTGGCGCATGAAGGCCAGCATTGCAAGTATCTGTGACTGTATGTCCCCCTTGGTGCCCCTGGCCGCTACCCCGGTGCCGGGTTCCATGTCACAGGCCCTACATGGAACCTGGAGGGGCCTTGCCCATCAAGCCCCCCTTGTCTTCCGGGGCAGCTTGGTGGGCTTTGGCCTTTTTCTCCTGGCTTTGTTAAGTAACATTGGTTAGAAATGTTTATTGTTACAAAATAAATATATCGTGAAGCTCTCAGCACTGGCCGTCTCCAGGAGGCTATTGTCTTGCAAAGCCAGACTATCCCCTGCCCCTGGCAGCTCCCCCTGCTGTCCCTGCCAGACCTGTCGCTCTAGGAGCTTGGGAACTGTAGACACTCTCAGAAGTGGATCGGGCAGTGTGCGTCCACAGTGTGCGTCCATCGGACAGTGTCTTCAGGGCTTACTGTGCAGAGGCCGCAGCTGAGTTCTTTTCCTGTGTAGGGCAGAACCCTGATGCATCACACAGGTGAACCGCATTATTTATCATCCACCTGTGGACTCTGCCCTGGGGCTGTTGGAGGTGTTTCCGTCCATGTGGGTGTGCTGGAGACTGCTTCTGCTTCTCCAGGGTCCTCCTCATATCCAGAAGAGGGGCTACTGATCTAGACTTTTGCTTTTCCTCCTGGACAAACTTAAGAACAAGAAATCTGAAAGTTGCCCTGTCCTTTTCTGGGGACAGAGCCCAGCAGCAGCCACCTTGAGGCAGACCTCATCTCGAGATGGAGCATGTCTCCGAGCTGGCCTCTGGGCTGTGGCAGGAGGTGGATACAAGGACAAGCAGCTGCGGTGCCCTGGGTGCTGAGGGGTTTATCTGCTAGGGGCCTGTGTTGACAGGAAGGGCACGGGCCCAAGGCTGGAGGCTGCTCACCGTGCTGGCCCAGACCTCATTCTGTGATGTGTTTTCCAGTTTCCCTCTTACAACAATGCATCAACACAGGTGTGAGATGCAGTCCTCCCGGCCTTCTCATTCATTAGCGACAATTAATATTCGTTGGAGTGGCAGGCGCAGCCATGCACGGTCACCTGTTGAGACAACCCATGTTAAGGCTGAGCATGTCACCATCAGGGGCTGATGATTTCTTGCTCCCTCCTCTCTCCTCTCCCAATCAGGCCGTAAATCATTAAGGACGATGGGAGAATAGGCTCTGACCAAACTCAGAATGAGGTGGACCCCTCTGAGATCAGTTGTGCAGGCCCTTGGTAGCCTTGCTTTGCAGGTGATGGGCTGCCTGTCACAGAAGGAGCCCAGCCCACAGGGGTGACGAAGACGGAATCCTGGAGGAGGCAGGCAACATTCGTCACAGTTTCTAGGAAGCGAAGCTGGGCGGTGTAGAGTGCCGGGAGCCAGAGGGACAGGTGGGCAGACACGTGCTGGCCACCTGCAGCTGCCCCATCCCTTCTGCAGGCCACTCAGGCTACATGTGACAACCAGGCTGGCATCTGGGCTCAGAGGACCGGCAGCTTCTTGCTCCGAGCCCAGCCCTGGACACAGATCTTCACAGCGTGAGTTCTCAGTGCCTTTCTCGGACCCTCGTTAGTTCTGTGACCTTAAGCTTGCTATTGAGCATCCTTGGGCCTCTGTCCTCAAGCATCCACGCAATGGGCTGACCTGTGAGCTGGCCTTGTGGAGTGGCGGTCTGCAGTCAGTGGTGACGCTTCACAGGGCCATCCCCGTCACCGCAGCGAGACATTTCCTGCTCCCTGCCTCACCTGCCAGGGTCCACCTCTCCCCTTAGCCTCCACCTCCCTTGGCCAGTGTTGCTCCCTCCGTGTATCTCCGATGTGCTGTGCTCTGCTGCTCTTCTCCCCTTCTTTCCCAGCAGCTCCGCCCAGGCTGTCCAGCGGCCTCCTGGCTGCCCTTGCCCTCCGACATCTGCCGTCACACCATTACCAGCATGGTTTTTCTAAAGATTACGGCTCTCTGTGCTCTTGTGTGCCTCACCACTGCTCCAGCTCCATTACCTGTGGCAGTCACTTCATATGTTTCCGTGGCCCTTGGCCACTTCATGTGTGAGTCCTGAATGGAGGAGCAGCTGCTCCCCTAGCGGCTGGGCTGGGGCTTGGAGCCCACCCAGAGCCTGCCCCTTCTCTCAACCCCAAGGCCTCCAGCAGCAGAGGACAGTCAGAAGCCAGTGCGACTTGAGGGATACCGTGCCAGAGCCATTGTGGTGGGTGGACAGCGCCTCTCAGGGTCTGGCTGAGAGACTCAGCTCCTGGCGCGCACCCATCAGGGAAGGGGGGTTGCTCTCGTCTTAACGAGCTCCAGCTCCTGCGCTGAGCCCGAAAGCCTCCATCTGGACTCATCTGAACTGGGCTGCTTGGCGACGGTGTCACGAGGTGACATGTGGGTGGCAGTGATGGTGACCTTAGTGATGGCCACTATAGATAATGACGCTCATGAGAAAGGTGACAGGGCACTGCAACTGTGATGAGGTTGGTGGTGCTCATCATGATGGCGGCGACAGTGACAGCTGCGGTTACCGACCACTTCCCGTGCTTGATGTGTGCTTGATGAGCACATCCGTGTGGGAAATCTGTTCGCTGTATGCAGTGGAGGAAACACAAATGTGGCTCTGTAGGGTGACAAGCGCTAAGGCTACTCAGTCATGGCCTCAGTTCAGACCACGGGATGTGCTGTGGTGTCCCCACCTCTTAGGTGGGGTGATCCCGGCGAGTGTGGAGTCGCGTTAGAAACTGAACATGTGACTGTTCCTGAGGGTCCTCCCGTTGCAAGATTGACCCCTCAGTTGCTAGGCGTGCATCCCATAAGCCCCCAGTGGAGCTCAGGGTGAGATAACATCAAGTGTGGCCAGCATTTTAAAGATGGCTGAGTTCAGATGGAATTTTCCTGGGGCATCCTCTCTGCCTTTTACAAAAGTTTCTGTGACCTTCATGGTGACTTGATAGGGGTGGCAAATCCCAGGCCAGTGTCTGGAGGCTTCTGTTTCTGCTCTGTGTGGGCCTGAAGCTCTGTGGGCTGCGGGCAGGTCATGCCGAGGTTCTGGAAGGAAGTAGTCTTGCTGGCATGGGTGCTGCATCGGGTCAACTTGAGAAGTCTGGAGGCTTAGCTGAGGACTCAGCACTTCTACGTCCTAGAGGACAGGCCCTCACATCCTTAGATGTTGTTCTGGGTGTCACCTTGAGAAGTTAACCAAGTGACTCAGTTGAGGGCCAGAATCCTTTCCTTTGTAAGCACCCCGAACCTGTGCCAAAGGAGCCCACAGAGATGGCGTGAGCGCTACACCCACCAGAGGGCAGGTGGGCTGCACATCATGTAAGGGAGGGAAAGAGGCTTGTCTGCCCCACCTCCTTCTGGCTCTTGTTCCGCAGCCTTTCGCTGCCACGAACGGCTGCCTTCTGCCATGTGCCAGCCTGCCTTGGAGCCAGCCGATTATGCACGGAAGCCTCCACAAACTGTGAGCTAAATAAGCCGTTCCTTCCTTAATTTTGTGCATCAGATATTTTGTCTCAGTAACCAGAGAGAAGTAACCAGGGCAGCTCCCATCCTCCAGGTTAAATGGCCAAGTCACGGAGTGAGGTGGAAACACCCAGTGCTCCTGGCATCTGTGCCGAGCGATGCGCACTTCAAAGCTCTCAGGTGTGCTCTAAGGACAGCGCTGCCAGCTCTGCTCAGGGACCCTCAGCCCCTGTCCCTGAGCGACTCCATCCGGCTGCACAGACCTGGTACTCCCAGCCTGGGGACTAGACGTGCCACTGCTGGGTAGCAGGCTCTGCTTCCCATGCGACGCTGAGCCCCTGGGGTTGGAGGACCCCAGTCTTGGACAAGGCGAGCACTTTCCCCAGAAGCCTGGCTGCAGGGGAGTCCTCTGATTTTTTGTTTTTTTGTGTTTTTTTGTGATTACGACTACAGCTGTTACTGTGAAAATGAGGATGGGAGTGGCAACAGTGGTGACCGTGACAGTTGCCATGTCTTGCTTACTTCAGGAACAGTGAGGACCTCGAGGTGTGGAAGAGGGGCCCAGCTTCAGTCCTCAGAATACTCATCCTGCACACTAGGTGGACCAGGTGGAGTCCCCCTGATTCCGTTTCTCCATCTGCCGAGTGGAAGCAGTGGTATCTTCGGAAGCCGTAGGGGTCATGTGGATACTAGTGGTTGTATGGTTGCAACTTGGGGTAGCGCGTGATTTGAATCCTGTGACTAATCACAGAAGGAAAGAGGGGCATCAATTTGTAAATGGTCTTTGATGTGCGCCTTTTCACTTACACTTATGCAATTGTTGTTTGGAGGTTTCTGTTTGTCTGCATTGGCTTTTTGAGGTTAGATTTGAAAACCTCTCTATCTCTCTGTCTTTCTCTGTCTCTCTCTGTCTCTGTGTCTCTGTCTCTGTCTGTGTCTCTCTCTCTTTCTCTCTTTCATAGAATTGAACTCAGGATCTTGTGCTTGCCAGGCAGGCGCTTGCGCCACTGCACTATCTCCGCAGCCCTTTCTTCTTTAAGAAAAACAAAGCACAAAAAGAATGTAGGACGAGAGAGCAGGCCCCTGTGCCCTGCAGTTCTGTCCTGTCCTGTCCTGTGGGTGCCACCCATGACTCCTGCTCTTCATCTTTGCCCCAGTTTTGGATGCAGGGGGCTCATGCTGCAGCTTCCATAGAACCACGGAGCTCCCTGACTGGGGAGGGATACTGGGCTCCCCTGAGAGCCACCGGCCCAGACTGGTTTTGCGTGCATGGCAGTGCAGGAGGCAGTCTAAGAATCTCTTCCCACTTTACAGTTATGGCTCCGACTCCTCCCCTTGGCCTCTGCACCCATCTGATCCTCGTCAGATTCTGTTTTGGAGCTTTGCATAACCCTCCCCGGCCACATCTGCTTCCTGGCCTCTCCCCCAGCCCCAGGTGCCTCCTCCCTGACAGTCCTGCGGCTCTGCAGTTCTTCTCACCCCTAATGAGCTACTTAAAAAATAAGCATTGATTTCCAGATAAAAATCACAATTAATTTTAAATGCTCTCCGTAAACCTTGTTACAAATAATTGCCAGAAACATACAAAGTCTGAGATTAATTGGAATGGACAGCCTCACGGGATGCGGGGTGTGTTTCTCATTTCTTAGTTTCATGTGTGAATCGTGTGGCTGTGCTGGGGTGCAGTGGCTGAGAGATGCCAGGCAGGGGACTCGCAGAGCAGTGAGCAGAGCCAGCCTGGGCCTGTGCAGGATAGTGTGTGTGTGTGTGTGTGTGTGTGTGTGTGTATGTGTGTGTATTTGCATGTGCATGTGCGCGCGCGAGTGCGCGCGCACACGCACGCAGCTCAGAGCTGTCCAGTCCTGGCCAGCAGCCCCACAGCCTCTGAGAGCAGCCTCTGGCTCTGTCTGTGGAAGGGGTTTCGAGCCTCTCAGGGTCCTGGGTGCCCGCACTGGCCTGTCCTCCCGCTCTCCCCACCATGTACCCTTTCACTTGCTCCTGCCAGGAGACAGTAGAAGTGGACAGAAAATGGAGACATCTGGGAGGCCGCTCTTTCTGCTCTGGGCAAAACTCCTTGGCTCAGTGCTGAGTGTGGTGGACCGTGTCTGAAATCGCTGCAGCACTCAACAGGCTGAGACAGGAAGATCACTGCAAGTTCAAGGCCAGCCTGGACCACACAGTGAGATTCTGTCTCAAACAAACAGTATAAAGGGCTGGGGTTATAGCTGAGCAGAGCAATTCTTGTCTGGCAAGCACAAGGCCTTGATTTCGATTCCCAGTTCCCAATGAAACCGAAACCAGAACACCCACAGCTCAGTGTGGGGAGGTCACTTGGTCTTACCCATTCGTAACAGAGCCAGAGAAGGCCCTGGGTGACTGCCAAGGCACATAGGGCCACCCAGGCCTCTGCTCGGAAGTGCTGTGGCCCCTGGGGCAGCACAAGCCCCTCGGCACAGGCCCCTACACACAAGGGTGTGTAGGGCAAGTCCATGGTCAAGCAGGATTGCCATAGTAACCAGCGCATCTCTGTTGTGTGAATTCCTGGTCAGCCTTTTGTCAGTTTCCATTCCAGAATCCTCTGAGTCACTCTGGCATGCCCTTGAGCAGAGTGCCCAGTATTGCTGTCACCTGCCACATTTCCTTGTTGGCCCTTGCATGGCTGTTGTTTAGGGTCATGGAGGTGCTGGTGTCCCTTCCCTTCTGAAGAGCACAGGTACAGGTACAAGGCCAGTCCTGCCAGCAAGGAAGTCTCAGTCCCGTGCATCGCCAGCCACAGAGGCCAGGCAGTCGGGTCAGAAGCATCTCTGAATTGGTTTTGCCTGATCAGGCTTCCTGCGCACCTGTGGTACGCCAGCCTGCGCTGACATGGTGCCGGGTAACACAAACCCAGATGCCAGGCCCTGTTCTCAGCAAACTCATGCACCACAGCTTGTCCGGTGACAGGAGTTCTGAGGCCTGAGGGGTTGCAGGATGAGACACCTAGAGACAGCATCATAAGGTAGAGCCTCGAAACACAGTGAACCCCAGTGACCGCAGCTCCTTGCCTTCTTCTCCTTGGCTCCAGGTCTTTCTTCGCTCCCCTCTGTTCCCTCCTTTTCCATCTTGGTGGGAAGCTTTGGACAAACAAATTTGCTTCTCTTTGTGCTTCTTCTGCCAGAGACCAAAAGCCCCTACCCCCTCCACGTGTCTCTGCAGACAGTGGTACAGAGAGGAGGATAAAGCTTGGAAGTTATTTATTTCTTGTTTTGCAGGAATGTTTATTTGAAGGCAGCGTGGCAAGGAGGAATGGTTTGATTTGATTAGCAAGTCTAAATGTATTAGCAGCAAGACAGAAACGATATTACAATTAGTGTAATTAGCTGTGCTGATGATGCCAGGCGGTGGTGTGGGGTGACAGATGTTGCCTCCGGGTCTCAGGTTAGGCTGAGAGGGCACATTATCCTTGTGAAGGGGCTCGGCTCCTGGGGGCTGGGACTTTGGCCTAGTTGTTGTCAAGTTGGAGAAACAGCTTGTTAGTCACTTGGAAGAGGCACATGTGCGGCACCCGGGTGTGTGGAAAGTGACTTTGTGGATGTGGGGAGGGAGTGGGCCCAGCATCTGCAGAGCAGAAGCTTCCCGGCACCATCAGCGACAGTGGCGGTGGCTGTCGTCGTAGCCCCATGGCGTGATAGAATCTCCATGATACCACTGCTCCCTATCCCTGGCAGGGACACTGGAGTGCTGTCTCCTGAGATAGGGCCTGTGCTCTGGCCCTAGCCCTGGCCCAGCCTGCAGTGGGGACACCTTCAGTGACATTTGTTTGCTACGCTGTTGGTGCCTGGAAAATGCTGCCTGGTGCTGGCGCACACCTGGGAGACTCAGGAAGTTCGTGAGCCAACCTGTGCATGTTAGTTCCTTGGAGAAGTGTTAGCAGTGGCTGCAGACAAGGATGGCAAGACGGAGGGACACTGGTCCTGGCCCTGGGGGTTGGTTGCCCATCTTCCAATGGGGCGGATGTCTGAGTACCCTGCAGAAAGGGGCCACATGCCCCTGTTGGGGTAAGGAGATGTTTTGGAACGAGGTGGCAGCGGAGGTTGCCTATAATTGTGTGTGTACTAAATGCCCCTGGAGAACATGCTCTCCAAAGGTTACTTCTACAGAATGCAAATTTCGCCTCAGTTTTTAAAGAGGAAGAAAAGTGATAAGAGATAGCTCAGACGTCCAAGCATAGTAAACTGAGCATATCTGAGGGGGTTCCCTGAGATAAGGCTTCTGAGCACACAGCTGGTAAGTAGGGTCACTGTGGAGAGAGAACTTGCCTCCAAAAGGGGGAGAAGCTGCAAAGGAGGATACGTCTCTCCAGGCCGAGTGTATCCCAGGCAAGGATGGAAGCGGCTGGAGGAGATGAGGGCAGAGAAGAGACCAGATATCCACTGCCTCGGCCTGCTGTCCTGGGCAACAGGAAGGGCCGGCACGTGCCAGGTGGCCTGGAGGAGGCCGGCAGCTCTGCTTGTTGGAAGGGCCGCTTCCAGGACATGCCTGGACCACCTCAGATGCGTGCCTGAGTCTGCACAGCTGCTGGAGTGTCCACAGCGTCTCAGCCAGGCTTGGCCATGGCTGCTGTGTTCATCAGGTGGCCCACACCACAGGAGCCAGAGCTGTTCACAGTGCCCCACTCCGGACCTGTGCTGGCTGCCTCAGGCACCGTGGGCACAGCAGGAAGAGCCTGGCTCTGCCCCTGCAGAGTTGGGTCTGGGCTGTGTGGGGCCTCTTGGAAGACTGACTGGCAGTGCTGGGAAGGGACCAAAGTTGCAGAAAGACTTCCAGAGTATCTCAGGTGATTATTTGGGGAACTGAGGCTGGGAGCTGAGGAGGTTTGTGCTCTTGGGGTCTCCAGATGCAGAGGCTTCCTGCAGAGTCCAAATAGAACAATGGCTCAGCCAGTCCCTGGGGGCCACGTCCTTGCTCCTCACCATGTAGCCACAGCAGTCCAGGCCTTCCGATGAACCCAGGAGATTGGATGGGCTTTTCCTGGCTCTCTTGTGTCAGGTGATGCTGGTGAAACCCAGCAAGGTCTCCCTGATCTTTCCTGATCACGCAGCAGAGAGTGCTGCAGCATCTGGGCTGGTGGCTCTCTGTGCTGACGGTGGGAAAGTGGAGGACCTGCGAGCCATGCTGTGAGGCTGCAGGTAGGAGCCCTCATCCTGCCTGAGGATCCCTTCCGGGTATCTACTCCAGGGAAGTGCTCACACAGCACATGAGAGCTGAGTCCAACCAGCCCGGTGAGGCAAGACAAGCACAAGTGGAGGGGACCCGGCTGCCCGCTGACGACACAGCGGGTAAGCTGGATGTCCAGCACTGTGTGCGTGGCTGTGACCACGGAAGGGCAGGTGCTGGGTGGCACACACCACCCAGTGAACCTCGAGAACATACAGAAGACCCCTTCACATGAGTCTATTTTTACAGAGCTCAGGAACATACAGAGACAGTAAGCTGCAAAGCCAAGTAGCAAGTGGTGGCTGTGGGCCGGCCGTGGCTGCTTGCCGTGGGACGTGATCTCAAAGCGAGCATTTGTTTTCTTTTCCTAAGCTGAGTACTGCTCATTTTGAGATGTCACACACTCGTGACCTCTAGTGACTCTTCAATGCAGTCTGAAGCAAGTACCCATGTTTTCTAGCGGGCCTGTGGGTGTGGGCTTCTGCGGGCAGAGTAGGGGGCTGTGCCTGGGGCAGGCAGCTGGCCAGGCCATAGAGCTCCCAGGCCAGGACCCCGCTTCCCTGAGGAAGAACAGCGGGTAGCTTTCAGAGTCAAGTCGGAAGGGTCGTGTGTGTGACCAGCTGTGTAAATGTGAGTTGCAGTTTTGCCTTTTGCTTCTGGGAGTGGCACAAAGACTTTTTTAAAAAATCAAGATAAAATCTGGAAGTGAAGCAGAAACTAATTAGCGCCCTCTCCCGGGTAAGGTGGGAGTGGAACCTGGCCTCCCAAGCACTGGGATGCACTCGGCGGTCAGCTACAGGGTACAGAGCTGCCGCACAGCTTCAGCACCGCGGAGAGCGCCCAGGGAAAGAGTGGCCGCTTTCTTTTCTGGCAGAGGGGAGGTGAGAGGCCACGGCCCATTCTGTGTGTGTGTGTGTGTGTGTGTGTGGCGGCGGCTACAAGATAGCTGGGGCTGCTGGGTGAGTGCGGCAGGGGTAGGGCAGGAAAGTGCTTCATCACTTCTGCTTGTTGATTTCCTGGGATTCACGAAGAATGTCCATCAAGGGCACCAGCGTACTTCTGAGGCTAGCTGGAGGTGAGGTGGTCAGGAGCCCAGTGTGTCCTCACAGGCACTACACCACTGCCTGCCCAGGACCAGAGGAGGGTGCCAAGGCCAAGCCGGTCCAGATAGGGGTACTGGTGGAGGAGCTGATGTGTCTCACCCAGGAGCTTGGCTCCTTGACCTCCAGCCCCATCAGGAAAGGTGGGCTGAGTGCACAGGAACGGAGAAGCTGATGATGGTGCTCGGGGCTTTGGAAGAGTCTCTGCTCTCAAAGGAGAAGCTCTAAGGAGAGCAGAGGGTGGCAGTTGGCTGCCCAGGACAGCTGGCCTGGCTGTGGTTTGGCTGGAGGAGTGGCAGAGACCGACAGATAATCTCCAAGGATTCTCTCAGCTTTACATTCTAGGACGCTGCCTCCCATCCTGACAGTGCCCATTTGTTAATTCACATTTCACCTTGATTTACTTGCTTGATGATCAGCTGCCGAGTGATGTTATATGACTCAAGCTTTCAATAACAGAGAATACTGCGCCATTCACTGAAACATCTATCTCCCCATGCACTGCTCTGATCTCACTAACTCTAAATCCTAATCACACTCAGCTGCTCCAGTTTGAGCCGCAGGCACAGTGTGGAAGATGCTTGCCTCCGAGGAGCTGTCCCTTCCCTGATCCCTGGCCCAGCAGCAGCACGGAGCATGGTGGGCGTGGCACACTTGTCAGCATTAGAGCAGGACACCACTTGTGTGGATGGAGGGCTTGGTGTGGTGTGGCACCAGCACACATGGCTCTTGGTCTGTGGCTTCAATCCAGAGTGTATAGGACTGCTGAGTGGACAGGGAAGTCAGCTGGGCCCAGGGGCAAGGATATCAGAGTTGGGTGTCATGTCAGTGCCAAAGTATACCCACTGTTATGGTTTGTGTCTAGGTGTCCCCCCAAAGCCTCATGCAGTCATGGGGCGGCTTCTGGAGTTTGTAATTAATTATTATGAGAATGGGTGCTGCACCTCCCCTGGGGCAGGTGATTTGCATTTCAGTGTAAGAGAGGAAGAGTAGGTAGTTGCTTGAGCTGCTGCTACCTCTCCCTGTGCTCTTGCTCTTGCCAGCCACCATGAAAGGTTGTTTTCTGCCATGTGCATTTCTGCCTTGGAGCCACCTGAATATGGACTGAAACCTCCAGTAACTGTGAGCTAAATAAACCTTTCCTTCCCTAATTTTGAGTGTCAGGTATTTGTCCCAACAATGAGAGCGGACTAACTAAGACACCCATCCATGTTTTGTTCACCCTACCTCGTTTTCCCTACTTGCCTCTGGCTTATTCCTGCTGGTCTCTTAAGACCTGGTCTGCTCTTCTCCCAGAAGCCTTTAAGGCTTCACAGCCCTGGGTTAGGCCTTCCTCAATGGTCCACAGCTTGAGACCAGGGGCCACACAGTGCCCTCTCGTGGCACTCTCACCACATGGCTCAGGGTGTCTTCTTCGTATGCTTCAGCGTGCTTTGGGGGGCTGCTCCTTTCCTCCCTCCAAGCATGAGGGGATTTTTATGTGCTCTTCGCTTAGAGAATGGGTGGAGTTCCTAGAGGGGAAACTGGCAAATGGGAACGTGGGCCCCTGGGAGTTTGGTTGGAGTTCCTGGGAAGCATCCTCCCACTTTGTGGCCCCAGTGACTTCCTGCACCCATTTCAGTTTTGTTTTTCATCTGTTTTATTTCATGTGTGTATGTATGCATTAATGTATTTGGTACTGGGTCTCACTGTGCTGCTCAGACTCCTAGTGATCCTCCTGTCTCAGTCTCCCCAACACTGGGATTACTGGTGTACATCACCACACCCAGTTTCAGGGCCTGAGTGGCATGCAGTACCAGGGATCAAATCCAGGTCCTTGAGCTTGTGAGGCAGACACTTAGACTATTGAGCTATCTCCCTAGCCTCTCACGCCAGTGTTGGCTCCCTGATTCATCCCAGGATTTCGAATGGATTCAAGAAGCCCCAGTGTCTGAGAAGTCCCTGTGCTGCTGAGTTCAACTCAAGGGCACTAACTCCCTAGGGCTGTGGTTGGCAGAGATGGGCCGCAGGGTTTAGTCAGAATATTTGCACTTAACGATGATGCCAGGCTGAGGGTCCTCAGCCTGGAGATGTGTTCCAGTGACAGTGACGGTCACCAGGTGTCACTCTTCCAGCTGGAGACAGCCAGCATGGGGAGTAGAGCAGGTCCTGCCTGCCTCTTTCCGCCTCCTTCCGCCTCTTTCTCCTCCACTTCTCCCCAGAGCTAGAGCCTGAGTCATCTGGCAACAAACACGGAGTCCCTCCTCCCCACAGGGGACAGCCATACAGCCAGGGAGTTGGCTGGCTGGGGATGGAATGACACTCTATGTGGTGGTCAGCTTTTTGGGATGGGGTCTGTGGAGTGCTCTGTCAGTGTTTGTCCACTGGCTGAGGATTGGGTGCTGTGCCAGGCCCATCCGGTGAGTCCTGAGATGGCCCGAGCTGAGGCACCTGGCCACCACCAGCCTCCTCGGTCCACTTAGGAAGTCACCACAGCCTAGGCTTGGTCTTAGATGCATTTGGCTTTTCAGGGTTCTCCCCCACAAAAAGAAACCTCATGGGCCCGAGCTCCCCATCTGCGGCGCATCACACACTCTCCCAAAGAGAGGAAGAAAGTGCTCCTCCTAATCACCTTTCATATTTTCATTAGTAACATCAAAGCGATTCGGTCTGGAAGAGGCAGTCTGCAGCCACCGTCTCGCTAAGAAGTTGATGAGGAACCGCAGATGAATTTGAATTTCAAAGCCTAGCCTTTATCACTCATTAATGTGGGCAAGGGCTCCCCCTAGACTGTGTGGCCTCCACTGGGGGAAGCGGAGCATCCGAGCAAGCAGGCGCCCCAGACCCCCCCCCCAGGTGTACAGTTGCTCAGTCTCCCCCACACCCGGTTTCTTCTTCAGCAGCAGTGGGCACCTGCCTCACACCTTCCTGTGCTAGGCCAGGCTGGGGGTGCAGGGTGCGTGAGAGAGAACTCGGGAGTCCATGGGCACTTGAGATCCCCCAGGAGAGGATCCATCTTGGCCTGGGAAGGCCCAGTGCAAATGCAGGTTGAGGTCCCCGTGGTGCATCTGGAGACATGCGGGCCAGAAGCCCAGTGGGTCTTGATGAATTCAGGGTGCGCCGAGCTCTCCAGGAAGCCAGGACAGTGTGGGAGACAGACTCGGCCCAGGCCAGGCCCTGTGGGGTGCCAGAGCACTGAGGCCTGGAGCCACTGGAGTGGGATGTTGATGAATCCAGTAGGTGGACACCAGGTTGCCCAGCCCTTGATCAGCAGCCGGTGGCTGGTGGGTGTAGGTCACCACCCCTGCCACCCACCTGCAGGCCCTCGGCCATGCCCATATCTAGAAAGCCCCTCCAGCTATGGGTGGACCGGCCACTTCCCAGGCCATCTGATGTCATCCGAGAAGTGACAGGGAAGGCTCCAGAGAGGACAGAGAAGAACTGAGGATGCCTGGCCAGGTGAGAGGAAGACTTCAGGGCTGCCATGCAGGCGAGGCTTGGTAACTCCATCCGACTGCATGATGGCCACTGCAGAGTGCAGCTGCCTGTGAGGGATTGCTGAGTGAGACGTCTGTGGGTCGGGAAGCCTCTCCATGGAGCCCTTGTCACAGAGCTGAAGGCGGCCAGGGAAGCCTTAACCAATGGTTCCCTGTGCCCCTCACCCTAGGCCATGCTGCTGTCCTCAGTGGGCAGGGGTGAGCAGCTGGTGCTGAGCCATGGGGTGCCACCACGGCCGTGCAACAAGTCCTGCCTTGGGTGCGGCCTCCATGGGTGACCAGTCTCTGTCTGGGGCCTTTGCAGGACGGACTGAGTGGCAGCCACCTCAGCCTTGACAGCAGTGTGCAGCATGCAGCAGCATGCACCCTGAACGTGCCTGAGCTCATCTGACCTCAGAAAACAGCATGCAGGACAGGGCCGGGAAGGACACGCAGCCAGCCCAGAAAGCAGCCCTCACCTTGGGCCAAGGGTGTGGCCGTCGCAGCCCTGGGGACACTCGTCCCCCTGGACAGTGCAGCGGCCTTGCTGGAAGTGACAGTGCACGAGGTGGGAGGACTGCTGTGAGTGCAGGGCAGCCCGAACTGTGTCGTTTGGGTCTTGGCAGTGGAGCTGTGACCGCGAGGCTTTTCCAGAGCTTACCTGCCATGGCTGCTGGGAAATGGGAGGGTCCGAGATGCAGTGCAGTGGCCATGAGGGCTGGTTAGAGTGCTTAATAAAATGAGGCAGAGTTCAGAGTGGCTTAGTTGCTGGGTGTCTTCGGGCCAGTTCCTTAACCTCTCTCTGTGCCTGTTTCCCCTTTGCAAAGTGAGGACAGTATAGGCCTTCACAGAGGTATAAGAGGTGGGGACACTGCACAGGCGCCAGGCCTGACGCATGCTGTCTCCTGGGTGCAGAGGGGGTGTTGGCTGCAGCGTCCACCTGTGTGTGGGTGCATCACATACAGTGGTGCAGTGTCCTCGTAGGCTACACATATCCTCCTGCACGCTTGAGATCCTCCGGGTCACTCACAATACCTGATGCAGTGTAGCTGCTGGAAGAACTCGTAACCCTGTGCTACTTAGGGGTAACTCAGAGGTGACATCCTGTCCATGCTCATTGTAGACACCTCTTTTCCCATATAGTTTTTGGTAGATCCTGGGAATTGAACTCAGGACCTTGCACTTGCCAGGCAAGCACTCCCATGTATTTTTGATCTGCAACCAGTTGAATCTGCAGATGCAGGAGCTACCAGTGGTCACAGAGGACTGAGTGTATAGCCACATGCCCTGTGCTCTGCTCCTGCTATCTTGTGACACTCAAAACCTACTCTTCACTTGATGAAATGGAGGCCCAGGCTTGAACCCCAGGCCTCCTGAACCTTTAGACACAGCCCGGTTTGGGAGCTGGCACTGTGGAGACACTTGTGGGGCTGGGCCTGAGGACTCTGTGTGCATTTGTGTAGCTGGTTTGTGGGTGTCCTGGAAGAGATCCTGGGCCTCCAGAAGTTGACTTTCTGGCCAGGGCTCTCCGTGGGGAGGAGGAGAGAATAGGGGCAGTGCACAATCTCTTGTGTCTATTCCCAGTCCTGAGGGCAGTGGCTGGACCCCGCCTATCCCCAGGCTGTGGCGTGGACTCGCCTACCCCACGGCCTGGAAACAGCCCATCTGCTCTGCTGCCCCAGCTGGTGCTAGCTGGTCTGCTGGTGGGCTCTGAGACACCCACTCTCGGCTCTCCTGTGGTGGAGGAATGGCCGGGAGAGTGGAACAACCCTGCTCGGTCTAAGTCACTTTAGAACGTTTGCTACAGGCAGTTTCCCCCGAGGTCCTGCCCTGGGAAGGATCTCCCTCTGAGATATACTTATTAATCACTAGCGAAATGAGCATTAGGGGTTGATTGGGAAGCCACAGTGGAGTAGGGACACTGTTCTGGCTGCAGATGAGAGGTGTAGAAGTGGCCCCGTGCCTCCTCAGGCTGCCAAGGGACTGGACCCCGTCTGCTCTGGAGGAGACAAGATTTGAGGGTGCAGGGCCAGGGACTGCCTCTAGGTGCTGAGGCCTCTGCTGGGAGAGGTCGTGCATAACTGGGGGAGCATGCCTGTGTGGATGGAGCTGTGTGTGGAGGGCGATGACAGTAAGCAGCAATGACAGGGACAGAGGCCTCGGCGCGTGGCTAACAGCACCGTGAGGTGTGTGAAGCCCTCCTGTGTTTGCCTCTGTGTTGCACAGGACACGTATTCATGACCTTTCCCTCCAGGCCTGTTCTCCCTGCCTGCTCAGGCTGTCCTTGGCCCCCCGCAGCTTCACAAAACCAGAGCTGTCCTTGGCCTGTGTGAAACCCACTTTCTCCAGTGGCCTGCCAAACCCCTGTTCTCATCGGCTCCCTATAAAACACCTGATTTCTTTGGGCTTCCTGAGGCCCATGTTCTCATTTGCCCCCTGCAAGCCTGTGTTCTCGTTGACTGTCCTATGAAACCCACATTCTCATAGGCCACCTGCCAGGCCCATGTTCTCATTGGTTTGTGTGAAACCCACTTTTATCAATGGAACCCCCCAAGGGTCTGTTCTCATTGGCCTTCTGTAAAACCCCCATTCTCATTGGCCCTTGTGAGGCCTCATTTTCGTGATCATCTGAAGCCCATATTCTCTTGAGTTTCCCTGAGGCCTTGTTCCCCTCCCACCCTCAAGAAACCTGTGCTTTCATTGGCCCTTTGAAGCCTGCATTCTCATTGGCTCCCCTCACCCCTGCGTGCTCATTGGTCCCATATCACTGAGAGGAGGCCAGGCTCTGAGGCTTCCCTGAATCACACTCAGCCTCACAGGGCCCGGGTCAGGAGGTCAGCAGGTGCAGGCCTGCCTTGCACTGGAGCCAGTGTCTGGGTGTGGGCACACGGGAGGAGGGCATGAGTGAGGCCCGCAGAAGCCCCTGCATGCTGTGCCCTCCCCTGGAGCAGCCCTTCTTGTGGAAGTGACAAGGGACATGGAAATGTGGCCTGAGAAACTGTGTGGCACTGTCCCGGATCACTTCGTTATTGTGGGCACTGGAGCAGCAGGGGTTGGTTCGTCCCCAGCACCTGAGTGTCTGAAATGCAACTGTCGCGCCATCTCACTCATCCCTGCTGCCCGGCCATCAGCGTGACCTCCTGAGGAGCTGGGACCTCAGACATGTCATGAGCGGGGCCTGAGGAGTCCCCAGAGTGCAACTTCCTCACCTGCAAGGTGGAGATGACCAAGTCCTTTTGCAGGGCTGACCGAGGAGCCCTGCTCGGACTTCTTCCTGGCTTTATGGTCAGCCACTGTGGCACCTGGGAGAGGACCTCCACTGTACAGGGCACTCTTGGGTGGAGAGGACATCAGTGCCCCAGCACCAAGTCTCCTGAAACCTCAGGTAGAGACTGCCCCTGCCCGCCTGCACTGCCCACACCGCCTCCGTCCTGTTCCTAGGCAGCGGGCAGGATCCACTCACTCGCAGTCCTCTCTTTGTTTGCTCTGTGCTCCCCCTCCCCCACCTTGGGTGGCTTTCCATTCTCAATACTTCTGTGCCCTGCGCATCCTCTGAGCCTGGGCTGCTTCTCTGGAGGGAACCGGGTATTAACAACCACTGCTGGGGCCAGCACTCCTTCTGAGGCTTGGGCTTGCTGGTGGGGTGGCGGACAGGCTTCGGCGCTGGGGCCACGGGGGGCTGGAGACCCAGGTAGGATGTCATCGTTTTGTAGAAGACCTTGCTCAGTGCCACCCACATGCCCCTCCAGGGGGCATGTGTGCCTCATCTGGAATCAGAGGCAGCCATTGGGCATCTCAGGACGTTCTGGGGTGCCGCTCCTGAGGTGCCAACGCACAAACCCTACTGCCGGAGGAAACTCCTGCAGAGCACAAGATTGGTCCCAGGAATTGGGGATCAAACAGCAGGAAGAAAGCCAAAACGCCGGACAGGGAAGAACAGCCACCGCCAAGCCTTCAGGGTAAAATATGTGATCTTGTGTAGGTTTTTTGGCAAATTCTGCGAGAAGCAGAAGTAAAAGGATGAAAAGGGTGTTTATTGCCACTGAGCAGCACACGGAGAGGATGGACGGCAGGGAGGTGGGGCATCCTCTGACCTGAGACAGGGAGGCTGAGACTTCCTGGGCTTCTCATGGGGGTGGGGACTGAGGGGCAGGCTCATGGCACACAGGAGCTGGTTGGGGCTCCCTTGGGTGCTTGCAGGAAAGGTATCCAGGACTCGGTGGGGAAGAAGGAGGAAGTGGGCATGGGTAAGATACGCTGTCGTTTAGGGGATTCAGCCATGATGAATCAGGGCTGTGATAATTTAGCAGCTTGAGCCGGAACCTATCACTTGGCATGAAATAATCAACAGCAAAGTTAGAACATAAGGTTGAAGAAACCTCTCAAAAGCTAGGATCAAAAATTAAAAAAACAAAAACAAAAAACGAACTAGGATCAGAATGAAATTCTGGAGGCTATCATGGATGGGTGAAATAACCGGGGCTCCAAAAGACAAATACTGTCCGTCCTCCCTTGTGTGTGGAATTCAAAGCAAGTAGGAGACTTTCGTTAGGCCAGAGAGTGGGAATGAGAGAGAGGAGGGCTGTGAAGCTGAGGAAGGGGATAGACATGAGCAGAAGAAATGCATTCATCCCCTGAGGAGAACATGGGGAGCAAAAGGGAGCAAAGCCAGCTACGTGCTTGTGCAAGTACAGATCGGCCAGAGCAAAACCCACTCAGCTGTAGAGCCAATTACAAAGGTGGAAATAAAAGAAGGAATTAGGGTAAGATGAAGGTGGAATGCAGTGCGTGCGTGCGTGCGTGCGTGTATGTGTGTATGTGGTCTGAATCCTGGACGGGGCAGGACAGGACCTAGGGGTGGGTGTGGGGGGCTGCCTTGGGCGTGGTCCCTCTGTTAGGAAGTCCAGGAAACACGGTCCGTTCTGTGTTGTCCTTATTTACAAACAAAGAAAGTACAGTTTGAACTGAGGCTTTGAGGAACCAGCCCAGCCTTGCTGCACAGGCGGGCTCTCCCCCTCCTTAAGCAGTTCCATGCCTTAGTTTACTTCTGTGCCTGTGTGAGGTTTCGCTTTCCAAGACCGTGAATCCTGCCGTGAATCCTGCTGAGTCCGCCTTCGTGGGGCTGGTGGAACACTGCGCTGCAGTCCAGTCCCTCTGCAGACACCCAGGATGAAGGGAAGCTGGACTGGCACGAGGCACTGGAGGTGGTGGCCCCCAGGCAGGGCAGGTGGGAGGAGGTGTAGGACCAGTCAAGCCTGTGCCAGGGCTGGGGCTGAGGGAGGGTGTTGTCCTGGGACTGGGGTGACAGCACCTCTCTTCCCCTCCTAGAGTGCAGGTGAGTGTGTGACTGGTGCTGGAACCAACGCATCTGCTGTGAGCATTTGGGTGGGGCTCCCCTGGGAACCAGAATCTTGTGACCCTGAGTGAGGGAGATCAAAGGTTGAGGAGGGGGAGGAGAAGCAGGACCGTCCATCCTCAGTTTTTTCTAAGCTTCCTGTTTCAAAAGTAGATTCCCAAACCGGAAATCCCCACCTTGGGTGACCTGGCGGGTGGTGCCCAGGGCACCCAGGGTCCTGGAGGTCCGGTTCCCATCGCCAGAATCCTCACCAGACAGAGGCTCTCTCGGGGAGAAAAGCCCCTCTTCAGAAAAACCCCGCCTCCCGCAGCTCCGTGACATGCAATAAATCCCCACATCTGCACCTTTACACAATGCCATCACCAGGGCCAACTGGCCACCTACGAAGAGTGAATTAAATATTGACGACTTCCTTGATGTTAGATTTAATTTGGAGCTGTCTTGCGGGCTGGACCTGGGCTGGCGATGACTCGCTACTTAATCCTGGCTGTCATCCCCCCAAGTGTTGAGTAATGAGGAAAAGATACACTCGGCAGGGTGAGAAGGTCCGAGCGCGCAGACCAGGGGTCAGGCCTCCGCCCCATAAATTCGGGGCTTGAGAGGCTGGGGGCTGTCTCCAAGCAGCTCCCCCACGCTGTCATTCACTCTGTCTCCTTGTCCTCGCTGATACCTCAGTCCCTCCCTCCATGTGGCCCACCCACCAGGGCCAGCTGTCCAGACCTTGGTGCCGCCCTGTGGTGCGCGGGCACAGCTCCCCTAGTCACAGGCTGATGGGGAGGCAGGGACAGAAGCTGTATTCATCCTGCACCCAGAACCAGCACGGGGCCTGAGCGCATGGTATGATGAATGCAAGAAATGCTCGGGCCAAACACTGTCTCCTGCCCATCGTGCAGTGTGGTGCCCGCCTCGGGAAGCAGGGGGGTGCATGCAGACACGGAGGACACTGTCCTGGCACATCTCAGGCAGTCGTGGAGGCCAAGGAGCCGGCAGGCTGGAGGCTGGGAGCGGGCACTGCCCACAGGGTGAAGGCCTGAGGCTTCCGTGCCAGGGGCAGAGGGCAGAGCCACAGCTCCAGGGGAGGATCGCCTGGAGCAGAGGCCGTGTGTCCCACCTAGGTTCCAGTGGTGTTGGTGCTCACCAGTGTCCCCCAGAGAAGCACTGTCAGGCTTGGTGTCCCACAGGGCTTCATCCCCCACTTCCCAGGTGGAGGCAGCAGAGCCTTCGGGTGGCCTGCTGGGAAGGACAAGCATGAGGAGCTCATCACGCGAGTGGAATCTGTGGCAAACCAGTGCTTCTGCCATTGGGCTGATACAGCAACTCGACTCACGGGGCTGACCTGGCCTGCCCGAGCCACTGCGGAGGAGGAAGGGCGGGGTGGGACTCGCCTTCCAGGGGTGCGGTTAGCCCTCTCTGCAGAGTGCAGAATGGAATGTAATTCTCCAACTTCAGAGTCTGGGCTTTCCTGAGAAGCAACCTGGGTTTGAGAGGTGGTAATGCACTGAGGTGGAGCAGAGACCAGAGCCCGCCCCCTCCTTCTGGTTGTGGGCGGAGCTCCTGGGCTGTGGGCTGGGGAGGGGTCTGCTCCCTGCTGCTGCTGCATCTCTGAGCCACTCTGGGCCACTCGTCAGGAGCTTTCCTGCCAACCCTCCTCCTTGGTCTTCTCCACGCAGCTGTCTCTATTTTTTTTTTGTGGTGGGGGGACTGTACCAGGGGTTTAACTGAGGCAGGCGCTTATGCTGTTGAGCTGAAGCCCTGGCCCAACCCTATCACTTTAGTTTACAAAGAACAGGATTTGGTGCGTGGCTCTCCGGCTGAGCCCGCCTCTTACCCCCACCCCTGCGTGCTTCCCTTGTGGCCCCTTGCATCCTGCTGTGCCCTTCCCTACTAACCTGGGGCCTCCTAAAGCCCCTGGGGTGGGGCTCACCCAGGTGGGCTTCTCCTGCCACCTTTTTCAGCAAAGACTAGAGCCTTAGCGCTTGCCTTTTAAATACATCATTTTTCTTAGAGATATCATTTACATACATGGAGATTCACAGCTCCTGATTGTGGCGTTTGAGTTCTGACAGCTGTGTGCAGCACCCACGTAACTCATGCCCATCCCAGTCCTGGACTTCTGGCCCCGCAGGAGCCTTCCGAGCTCAGTGCTCACAAGAAGAAAAAGGTTCTGGGAGTAGAGCACTGCCCAGGATGCGCCAGATTCTGGGGGGAGAAGAGTAAAAGCAGAAAGAAACAAGCAATATTTTTTTAAGAGAAGATCTCATTGTGTAACCCAGGCTGACCTTGAACTCATTTTGTAGCCCAGGCTGGTTTCCACTTCAGGATAATCCACCTGCCTCAGCCTCACAAGTGCTGGGATTATTGGTGTGCACCCCCATGACCCATGTGAAGTGGATTTCAGTAATAAGTTTTAAGTAACCCAGAATTCTAGGTTATCGTTTCAGTGTGTGATTGATGTTTTCAAACACTAGTGAGCTACTGGACTCTTGTGGGCTATGTCTTTGGAGGCTCCTGTGTATCTTCCACCTGAGTGCAGATCAGCCACTTTCTGGGGTTCACAGTGCTGGGAGTCGAGGTGCCAGGGGAGGGGCAGGCAGGTCTGCAGCTCTGAGGGGAGGTCTCAGGGCAGGGGGCAGCTGCTGGAAACCGTGAGGACAGGAGGTCCGCAGGCTGGGAGCAGCAGGTCTGCGGGTCCTCACGCACCAGGACGCAGCTGGCTGCCAGCAGCTTCCCAGGGCCGCCCCCAGCAGAGCCAGCCTCACTCCTGGACCAAGATGCGGAAGGGTCCCGCAAGGGGGTGGCCCAGGGGCCTGCGAGGAGCACCAGCTGGGCACTGTGTGCCTCTCCAGACCTGAGGACCCAGGCTGTCCTGTAGGGCTCCCTCCAAGGAGTGGATGCAGACGCCCCACGGCCTCAAGTGCGGGGAACGTGGGGGAAAGCGGGCCCTCAGTCACCCCACCTCCCCTCCCCTGCACTGAGCTTAGCTGTGTTGTTCAGGGCACAGAGGAGAGGACAGACAGAATCAAACCCAGGTCCTCCCAGTCTCTGAGCTCCTGCCCAGGTCCTGCAGGATGACAGGGTGACCATCTTCCTGTCCCTTCCATAGCTTCCAGGCGTCACCCCACCCTCTAGCGTGGGAATTCCCCTTTCCCATTGGGTCGCTATGGACTCCATTGTCAGCCAAGCTGGCGTGACTTCCCAGCCTGCTGCTTCTGTGCAGAAGTTTCCAGAATGCACTGCAGCCTGCTCCTGGGTTTCTAGGACACTGTGGCCCAGATTGTCCCCCGTCACTATCACAAGCCCTGATCCTTAGTCCGCCGTGGCATTTAGAGTGTCTATTTCCTACTAAATAGCATGAAATTACACCTTTTCAAGATAATGAAGCCACTCGTGGATGCTGAGGGCCACTGAAAGGCTGTTTTAAATGTCAGCAGCAAGTGTCGCTTGCATTCAGCTCGTTCTGTTGGAGAGCAGCTTCCTCTCCCAGGGTGTCTGTGTTTGGTTGGGTAAGTGGCCCAGGCAACCCCCCTGTGTGGCTGAGGCTCAGCCTGGGTCACTGGGACAGCGAGTGTCATGAAGGGACCCTGCTCCCGGCCAGCTGCCTCCCAGCCGGGCGGGCACCTGCAGCCCCACCTGGCCCGGCTCTGCAGGATGGGCCAGAGGCTGGCAGTTTCTGAAGGTGCTTCATGCTTTCAAGGCCTGTGGTCCTCCAAGATGTCTCTTACATCTGGCATCTGCCAGGGGCGGGTGTGGGAAGGGCCATGCAGGTGGGGGCCAGCGGAAGATGAAGAGTCCAGATGCCCCGCACCTGGTGACCCGTCCCCAGCTCTGGCCCTCTCTGCCCTGGCCCATGCTTGGCACTTGCTGCCTGACTGTGGCCTGGCAGCCACTCTGCTGCCCCTACCACATCCTCCGAGATCCCGCGCTGGTCTGCTATGGCCAGGGCGGGGCTGTGCTCCCAGGCAGCATGTTCAAGGCCCCCAGCAACTGGCCTCGGCTGATGCCTGTCGTCCACCACCTGCTTTTGGGAGCTGCAGCCCCTGGTTCCCCGCTCACCCTGCTGTGGGTGCCTCCATCCTTGCCCTGCCTTCTAATTTCGTGACTTCCCTGACCATTACTGAGGACATTTTGGGCCAGTGTCTGAGGACCGGCTCAGGCCCACCTCCTGTGGAAGAACACTCGGGTAACACAGTCCTGGACACAGTGATTCCCCAGGGCCTCCGGCTGTCTGCAGGGAGCTCTCACTAGCCCTGTGTATGCAAGTAGGGGTCAGTGGGGTGCAGAGAGGACGGGCAGGTTCCTTCCCCACGGGGATGGAGGTGGCTGCGGGTTTCATCTGCGAGCAGTAAACTGGTGTTGTGGCAGTTGCCGTGGTGCCTGTGTCCTATTAATATTTATTTGCGGGTGCTGCTGTGGGCGTGCGTGTGTCTTCTTTGCTGAACAAACGAACGAACTTCATAGCAGCTCTGCGACCGTTCAAGGAACCGCAGCGTTGTAGGCAATTAAACCTCGGCGCGCATCGGGGCGGCAGGAAGCAGCCTGCCTCCTAGGTTCAGCCCACTCCCACGGGCCTCACCTTCAGAAAACGGAGGCAGCCAGGGCCCAGCCCTGCTGTCCTGGAGCCCCCTGCTCCTGAGCCTTCAGGGTCACAGCCACCCAGCCTGACCTCAGCGTCCACTGCTCGGGCCACCTTCCAGCCTGGTTGATGGAGGTCTTGTCGAACAAGTCAGCCTCCTGAGTGCTCACATGGGAAGAGGACAGGGAAGTCGGGCTCTGGGACTCCTATTGCTACCTAGACAGGAATCTTCTCTTGCATCTGCCTCCCCTAGGAGCCCATCAGGTGGAGCTCAGGGGAGGTGTGCAGGGACATGGGGGATCTTGGGGCTGGAGACCCAGCTTCTGGATTATGGCTTTAATGGTAGGCGGAGCCACAGCTCAGCGGCCCCACAGCAAAGCCATGACTTTTCCCAATCTGGAAACTTCCTTTTACACCTCATCCTGGTCCCCGCACAGGTCACCCTGGGAAGGGAGGTGCGCCGTGGAGCAGGGGCGGAAGACCCAGAACCAATGCACTCACTCTCCCAGACTGCATAATGATGTCAGAGTCAGGAAGGAGCAGAGCGCCATGTGGCTGTCACCTGCTGAGGCATCTCATGGTTTCTGTCCATGTCATGTTGGGAAGAATCCTCTCATGTCCTACAACGATGGCCCCCTGAGGTCAGGAGTATCAGATGTGACCACTACCAGGATGCTATGGTCAGGAGGCTGTGCTGCAGCCTGGCTAGCTGGTGGCTCCTGTTTCCTTCCTGCCCACACTGTCCCCATGCTGATGGGACTCGTGAGTCCCCTTGGGGCTCCCTGAACATCCCTTTCTGGTCCTCAGAAACTATGTGTTCCCATTTCTCAGACGAGTGAACTGAAGGGCTATGATGGTGTGTGAGTGTCCCCTCCCCAGGAGGCCTCTGGACCTTGGTCTGGACAAGCACTGCTGTCCAGGGCTACCGGGGTATCCTGCTGGGCCGGCCCTTCGTGCCCTCCTAGCACCTTGTCACATCCGTGTATGATTGACTCTCAGGCCACTCAAGACTTGACCATTGTGTCAGCTTCCTGATGGCCTACTTCCTGGCTGACTTTGTGTCGCTGGCAGTGGACACGTCATGCTTGACCACAGGCGGTGGGGGAAGGTGGCCAGTCCGGGCCACAGGTTCCTGGGTGCAGCATCCTGTTACCCTGAGTCAGGCCCCCATGCCCTGCCTCACTTTTCTCCTTTCACGCTGTCTCCTCCCAGCTGGCCATGTTGAGAAAGGCCCTGAGATTCTGGCTTGTGGACATCTCCCTAGGACACGTGTCCCACTTGCTGGACCTCAGTTTGCCCACCAGTGCAGTAAGAGTCGGGGGCCTGTGGTTTCTGTGTTTATTAGGTTGGGAGGTGTGGGCTGCATGTGTGACTTTTCTAACAGGAGAATGGGGTTTATTTTGCAAGTTGAGGAAGCTGCTATGTCGTGGGTCCAATGGGCCAGGGAGTGTGAGGGCCAGGTGCCCCCTTCCCTGCCACAGCCAGCACCCCTCCAGCACCCCAGTCCTATGCCAGTTGGGGTGCCGTGGTGGCCATTGCCATAGCAACCCCTCCACAAGGTGACCCTGCTGGTAGAGCTTCTGGTGTCCCAGATGCCACCTGAGGCAGACCTGGCAGACCAGGCTGGGGAGCCAGCCAGACTTGGAGACCAGCTGTCTCCAGGATAGGCCAGGACCTGCCCCATCCAGCGTGTGAGCCAAGCGTACCCCATCTGCCTTGGGGACACACATGCTCAGAAAGTGGCTACTCCAGTCCACAGGGACAGCTACACCCATACACAGCTGCCCTGGGCTGAGAATGAGGTCCAGGGTCCCAGGGAGATGTTCCCTTGGGACAGGGCTTCAGGCAGGGGCGGGTAGGGCTGGGCATGGTGACGCCTGGGCTGGAGGTTGCTGGTCAGAGGCTCTCTTCTTGGGTCAGGGTTACTGCATGTGTGGATATGAAGGAGCCCCAAGCCTGAGGAACTAGCCCCTCCTCAGGCAATGCCATCAGCCACCTCTCCTGGCTCCTCAGCCTAATGTCCTGCAGGGTGGGGACATGAGACAGCAGTGGTGTCCCTGTTATCTGACCAGAATGGGAAAGCGGGATACAGCTGTGCCTGGTGACTATATGTGGCCTGTGACGTTTGCTGAGTCAGCAATGAGATGGGGTCAGTCATGGCTGCGGAGCCACCGGGCAGGCACGAAGGGATTAATTGGTGATCAGTGCCGGAGGGTGGCACTGGGGTCCTGTGCTGGGGCTGGGACAGGAGGGCCCGGTGGCTGGCAACCCGAAGCCGGCCCCATGGGAAGCATAGGCTGCAGACCAGCTCAGGATCCTGTCCCCACAGAGAAGGTGTCCAAGGAGGGCTGTGGGCGGGAAGCCTGCTGATCTGCTCACCAGGTGCTGAGAACAGCGGCCACCTGCCTGCTTCCTGTGTGCACCTGGCTTGCGGCCAGCAGGTGTGGGAGGCAGCTGTGACCTCCAGCTGTGGAGCAGGAAGGGTGCCACGTGCATCAGCCTTCTCCTATGTGGCAGAATACCTGAGAGAACCCGGCAGGCAAAGGGCCTGGAGCAGGGTGCAGGTGGCAGTGGGGGGCAAAGCACCCACTGCGTGAGCCAGGAAGCAAAACCAAGAAAGGAGATGGCAGTCCCCACCCGGACAGGTCCACCCTGGGACCAGCCCTCCACTCACTGGCTTTGGGGGCCACCTTCCTGGGCATATACCTGCTCCTGGCGAAACCCAGTGAGTGCAGGAAAATTGGAAGTTATCTTTGACTTTTATGGCCCTTTCCCCCCCACCCTCCTTAAAATGCTTAGAGCCGTAAACGTAGTCATCAGGAGCTCATTTATCCTGACAAAAGTGCGGCTATAAAATACCTTGGCGTTCATGAAATAGCCTCCAGGATGATTGTTTCTACGGTATCGATAAATTCCAGTGTGGAGTAGAAAGGTCAGCCCTTGCCAAATAAAATGTCTTTTCAGCTCGTTAATGAGAGGTTTATAAGGACGTGGAGGAACATGCTTGGGGGAAGGTCTTGGAGCCAAGAGAAGCAGAGTGGTTGGCCCTGTGGGGAGCACCTGGGGGTGTTCTGAGAAGATGTCACTATGCCTGGGGAGGCGCTTTGGTCTGCACCTCCATGTGGGCAAGGACTGTGGTGCCTCGGGCTGTAGGCCTGGCAGGTGAAAACCCCTTCTTCCCTAGGACCTGGTGCCAGGGGACCCTGCACCCACAGCCACCTCACCTAGCATAGTCACCTCCTGTAGCACAGCAGGGTTAGGGTCCAGACCCCTGCCGGGCACGCTGGTTGTTCCCATCTGCAGTGAGACCATTAACTGACAGGTCTCCACGTGGCCACCTGCTTCCGGGCCTCCAGGGGGGATGGAACTGGGTAGGTCATCCCCTAACACCTGGACAGTTCCAGCTGCTGTAACAAAAGCCCCATGATGGACAGTGTGAGCAGCAGACATTCACCCCTCACGTTGTGAAGCCCGGGAGGTACAAATCCAGGTGCCAGGTGTTGCGCTGCCAGATTAGGGTCCCTTGGCAGGTGGGCACCTTTCCATGTCCTCACCCCGCAGAGAGGTTCCCTCCTTGTAAGGGCACTGAAAAGCGTGCCAAAGGCCTCAGCTCCAAATCCCATCACCCAGGGCCCGAGGTTTTAACACATGAACTGAGGAGCACAAATACTCAGTCCGTTGCAGGAAATGCGAAGTTTCTGAGGAGCCACTGAACTGCCTTCAGAGGTGACCATGCCGCGCTGCACGGCCCGCAGCAGGGGCACGTGAATCAGCGCTGCTGCTCTGCCCCTGCCACTGTGTCTGGCCTTAGCCATGGAGTAAGTGTGTTCTTACGGAGGTAATTATAGTGCAGTTCAATTAGGGAAATGAACTTGCATTTCCAGGATCCTCACCTGCTTATTTGCCATACGATACCTTTTGCAGTGAAATAGTCTTTCAGACCTACCCTTCTGTGTTTAGATGAGCGTTTGGTCTTTTTTTTTTTTAACTTTTTTTTTAATTTTATTTATTTGTTTGTTTGCTTGTTTCTTTATTTACTTATTTTATGGCTGGCTCAGCCTGCCCTGGTGGTGGGGCTGGCGCAGCATGTGGTGCCGGTGATTGAACTGCAATCCCTGCAGTTGCCTGAGCTTTCCTAAGCAGGTGCTTTAGACCACTGAACCATCTCACCGGCCCGAGCGTTTGTTTTTAAGTTGTTGCATTTTGAGAGTTCTTTCCCGGGCTCTGGTCAGGTTATCTGCATGTGCTCTTTCCCCAGTGGGCAGCTGGGATCTGCTTTCTCCTAGCTCTGTTCTTTCACCTTCAGGAGAAACTTTTCTTGAAGTCTTATTCCTTGAGGCTTATTCGTTTGTTAGCGTATGATGGGTGTCTCCTTGTTTAAAAGCCGTCTCCCTGCGGGAGACTGCCCTTTCCCTACAAAACTGTCTTTTCAGCCTTTGCATGAAGTTAACTGACCATGTGACTAGTCTGGACTTGGTCCAGGACTGTGTTGGTTTGTGCATCTGAACTTCAGCCCCTCACCACCCTGACTACAGCAGCATCGCAGTAACCAGTCCCAGCGTCAGGCGGTGACTCTTGGCTATCGTTGATATTGGCTTCAGAGTTGTTTTACTTCTTTTAGGTCCCTTATTCTACATGTGCTTTAAAATTATCTCATCGATTTCCACAAGGAAAAAGTCCTGCTGAGAGTTTGATTGGGGTTGTGCTAAATTGATAGCCCGTCCTCCTTGGGGAGAATCAGCATCCTCATGGTGAGCCTTCTGCCCCGTGGCTGTGACGTACCTTCCTTTACTCTGGTCTTTAAATTTTCTCTCAACAGTATTTTGAGCCTTATGAAACTACTGTCATATTTATCTCTAAATATTTCTTACTGTTTTTAATGCCATTGTAATGAGACTTAGACATTTTTATTTCAGTGGAGGTTTTTTTTTTTTTTTTGGATTTTAGGGAAGGGTCTACAGGGTATTCAGGATCTCACTACTATATTGGACTCGTAATGATCCGCCTGTTTACAGCCTCCCAAGACCTTGGATTACAGGCGTGCGTCCACCATGCCCAGTCTCAATTGCCGTCTAAGCACACCCCAGGGGCGGGGCTGGCACAGCAGGCCTGGGGATCAAACCCCTGATCCCTACACCTGTTTGCAGACACTTTAATCCGCTGAGCTATTTGGCTGGCTCCCTGCACTTAAACATTTTTAAATTGCTGAATGTCAGTGGTTAGTAGTATATATTATTCTTATATACAGCAGCCTTGTTAAAGTCGTGTTATACTGGTTTTAGCTTTTTGTTTTTTGCATCTCCTGGGATAAATATGATTTTTCTCCTTTGATACGTTCTTATAGAAAGTTACTCTGATTTTCTGAGCAGTGGAGCAGCCCTATACCCTTAGAGTACCGACCTGTTCATAATATTTTCTGCTTTGGGTTAGTGTTGGAATTGGTTTGCTAACCGTTCTGTGAAGAACATCTGCGATGGGTCTGCGTCTATCAAAGGTCACCATGGAGATCATCATGCCGGCGTCAGTTTGGTGTGGGGATCCAGAGCCAGGATGAGCCGCTCCTAGACCGACTTCCGTCTTCTTCCCTCTGGTTAACCTCAAACTTCCTCTCTTGTTTTTCACGTGTGCCAAGCCTTCCCCCATCGGTGCCTGTTGTGACACTGGGCCCGCCACACTGCCCCTGCAAGCTCCACCCTGGCCCAGCCAGTCAGTCGGCCTGCTCCCTGAGGGTTGCTGCTTCTCTTTGCAGCCCTCCCATGCCGAGAAATAAAGAATTTTTCTATGTTTCTCCCGCTTGTCTACTGCACCAGAGGAAGGAACCTTACAGTTTGCATCTGAGTCTAAGAAAAAAATCTTGCTGATCACTGTGGCCACTGACAGCATAGCTGGCCCTGGGTGAGAGGCACCTCTCTCTGGTATCTCCAGGCTTGTGGGGTGCTGGCCTGGCCCTGTAGGGCTGCTTCTGCATCAGAGATGTGCACAGTGGTTGCTCCCTCAGAGGGAGGCTTCTGACGGGTACACACCCCAAGCACGGCTCTTTCTATAGGCCTGGAATCCTGGAGCTGTCATCTCTTATCTCCTCCCCTCCCTGTGCCCACCACACTACTGTTGTGATAATCCCATCATACACTGGGGCATCTCCCATAGGGGTGCTGGGATCTGAGGGACCTGTGGGTCACACTCAGGGCATGCCTCTACCAGGAACCCCGGGGGAGGTAGGGGAGACGGGCGTCAGTGTCAGGAGCCTCAAAAGTACTCCCGTTCTGTCCCATTCATCCCTGGTTTTGGACTCTATCCTTGAGAAATGCCCTGAGATGTGGTACCCACAGGGATGTTGATTGCAGTGTTTATTAATTAGAAAAGAATGGGCTAAAGCTTCACTGTGTGACAGGGAAGTACGTGCATGTGCATGTGGGCATGCATTTGTGTGTGTGTGTGTGTGTGTGTGTGTGTGAGAGAGAGAGAGAGAGAGAGAGAGAGAGATGACTTAGAAAATACTGTCACACCTGCTGAATTGAAATGTCCTAATCATCCATCAAGGGACAATGATGAAGATTATAGGACAATGGGAAATCTCACAGATTCCTAAATAAAAGTAGAAAAGTGGGTGACAGAATTCAATCTGGCTGCATAAGACCTTAACAAATGGAGTTAGGGGGATGGTTTTCTGGGTAATACAATTGTTTTTCTTTCTCTTTAGAATTTCTAGAGTGAATACACATTACTTTGTAATTTATAAAAGCTCATAGGAAAAGAAAGACTCAGCTAGACATGGTAGCACACACCTGACTTTCTAGCACTGGGGGAGGTGGAAGCAGGAGGATGGTAAGTTCAAGGCCGGCCTGGGCAGCTCATAAACTTCATGAAAATTTGTCTCAAAATAAAAAACAAAAAGTCTGAGAATGTCACTCTTCGTGAAGGCCCTGCGTCCAACCCTCACTACTGTGACAAAGAAAAGGAACAGAAAAGAAAGGGTAGACTGCCATCTCTGGAACAGCACGCCGCCCCGCCCCCCCCCCCCCCCCCCCGCGGATGGGCGGGGCCGCATCCGCGGGGCTCCACATTCCAGCTCAGCGCTGCTCTGTCTTGCAGGCTTTGGGAAGCATCACTGCAGTGCCTGTCACGGGTCCTCAGGTCAGCTCCTTGCAGAGGTTGGCCGGACAAGGAGCGGCCGTGCTACCTCAGGTAAGCGACGCCAGGGGTCCCGGGGATCCGCATCTGTCCCCAGGGCCTCGGTCCCTGATCTGGACTCCTGCTGTTCGCCTGCACGCACCTTCGGACAGGTTTCACACAGGGAGGAATTTGGGTGTCTCCAGACAGTGAGAAAGTGCCAGGCAGTTCTGTGGCTGTGACCAGAATTTCTTCTCGAATGGAGCAAGCAGGGCTGGACTGGGTAGACTAGCAGGTGGCCAAGGGCAGCGAAGCACCATTTCTGGACACTGCGTTTCTGTCCTGGGTCACAGTCCAGTGCTTTGAAGGAACGCTAGATGAATCGATCCATTGCGGGAGGTGGCACAGAGGAAGCTATGCCTGGGTTCTGGGCCAGGGTCCACCATGGCCTCCGTGCCTGGCTGGGTTGCCTGGCTCCCAGCTCCCTGGGCTGGAAGCTTCCCTCGAGGAGGGACTGATGCAGTGCTGGCATCCTCCCTCAGCCTCAAGGCTGGGCACAGAGCCAATGGAGTGTTGACCAGGGGTGTGACAGCACCTCCCCCCAGGCTTGTGGCCCCACAGAGCCACCCACCTCGTGTCGCTGGAGATGGGACAGGAACACGGAGCTCAGCAATGCTCTGAGGCCGTCACACCCACGGGCAGGCTTTGCTCTCCCCCCTCATATCCCACTGCTAGGCCGAGGCTTGTGCCTCAGTTTGCGCTCTAGGCCTGGCCAGGACAATACCCTGCCATGTGGCTGTGTTGGGTGCCGTATCATCTTCTCTGAAGAGGTGGTACTTGTGTGGGCCTCTGGGCTTGGGGTGACCTCTCTTGTGGCTCGAGGTGTCCACTGGGGTGTGCTGCCAAGGTGGCTGGAGTGACAGGATGCTGGTGACAGCTGACGTTTGTTTGGCAACTGCTCGCCCTCCCAGCCACACCGGTGGCCCTGTCACCCTGGTATATGCACGAGGCACTGATCCCGGGAACATCAGGTGTCCCCAGGGTCACATAGGCCCACAGGCTGGGATTGGGCCCAGGTGACCTAGCCCTCTCCATGCCGGCTGCAGTGCAGTGTCACTCACTCCTGTGGGAGTGATCGAGGCGTGGACATCTGACCACACAGGCACAGTGGGGCGTGGTTCTAGGACCACTGCGGCAGCTCGGCCTCACCCACCAGAGAAGCAGGGCCCCTGACCCGTCCAGCCTGCGGGTCATGCCCTGTGCTGCCCTAAGGCCAGGGTGTTTTGTGCTCGGGGACCTGGTGCACTCTGAGGCCCTCCATTCCACCCTGGCAAGGGCCCATGTGTCGGCCCCCTGCCCGTGTCCCTCAGTTAATCCAGCCAGAATGGCTCCCCTGGGCCCCGAGGTGGTTGGTGAATATGCAGCCAAGAAGCCTCTTGGGGTCAAGCCGGAGCCGAGGGTCACCAAGGCCCACCTGCGCCTCCGACATGCACACTTCTGGGCAGTGCCTCTGACTACGTGCCTGCCCCTTCAGGTTAGGCCAAAGACTCTGATTCCAGACAGCCTCCCTGTCGCCCCGGGCCGGGACCGGCCACCCAAGCAGCCCCCGACATTCCAGAAGGGCACCGTGGTCAGCATCAAGAACCCTAGCCCTGCCCTCCCCACTGCCAACAACACTGTCAGCCATGTGCCAACGCTCAGCAGCCAGCCCCAGGCCCTGGCCGAGCCCCCTGCCATCGCCTCGTCCCTGAGTGGCGCCGGGGTGGCCTACGCCATCATCTCCACCTCCCCCAGCAATGCCACCGCCATCGCCCCCAGCACCACCGTGCCTGTGGGCAGTGACAGCATCAAAGTGCAGCCCCTCCTCATCAGTGCCGACAGCAAGGTGAGCACCCGCGGTGGGCAGGGCCCATCCTGGAGGGGATGGGTGAGGAGGCCCGGTGGCCGCAGGGGTGGAATGGATGGAGGGGTGATGGGCAACCCGAGGTGGGCAGTGAGCGGCCGGAAGCTAAAATCTCCCTGTCCCCACACCTGCTCCTTCCAGGCTGGTGGCTGCTGTCATCGCCCCTCTGTGGCCTCAGTTTCCCCAGCCCAGGTTTTGGGGCTCCCAGTCCACCCTCCCCCCACTGTCAGTACCCAGAAAGATTCCCGAAGCTCACAGGGTCAGAGTCGATGGAAGGTTCCCCTGAATGGCACCTGGATGTACCTGTGTCCCCCGGGCCCACCCCTGACCCCATAGTTGTGGAAAGGCTGCATGTGCTGCTGAGCTCCACGGGTCAGTGGCAGAGTCTTCCGTAGCCTCTGTCCTTCGTGGCTCCAGGAGGCCTGAGACCCTTTTCTCTGTCGAGGAATTTAATGTTTTTTGTTTTTCTTGGTAGCGTAACAAAAAAAGAGCATTTAGCTTTCTCCTCAGAGAATTTGATGGTCGGAAATGTGATACAAAGAACTGAATGCTTCCCTTACTTCCTCAGGAAAGCACATTTTCCTCTTTCAGCTTAGAAGCCTCCAATTGCTACCACAGCCTTTTGGGAAAGAAACCCCAGACCTTTCAGGTTGCTCCTGGGGCCGCTGGGGCCGGGCCCTGGCTGGCCGCTCCTGCCGCTCCTGCCAACTCCTCTTCCCTGAGGCCACAGTGAAACGGAGCTGCTCCTTCCCAGCTCCTTGTCCAGAACAAAGAAATGAGGCAGTAGAGGTGCAGGAGGAAGACTGGCCAGGGGAGGAGGCTTTCATCGCCTCAGGCCTCGTGCCCCGCCCCACCTGGGGCATCTGGGGTGTGCCAGGCGCCCTGTGGCCCCAGACATGGTGGTCGTGGCCCAGCTCCTCTGCCTCCTGAGCTGAGGTCTCCCCCAAGGTCCGTGTCTGAGCTTTTACCTCACCTGGGTTGAGCTGCATTTGGGTTGGGGGTAGAGAGCCCAGTCCACCTGGTGGTGGGCACTGGCATGGTTCAGGCAGTGAGGACACTGAGGTTCAGGGGATCTCCCTGAGTCCACACAGTGGGGAAACTGGGGTGCAGGATTTGAACCCAGGGCTTCTTGCCTGGCCCATCCCATGCAGACGCTCACTGAGCAGAAGGGGCAGTTAGGAGGCGCAGCTTTGGTTACCACGGGTGCACCTGCTTGTGCAGCACCTGCTGGGGTGCACCTGCCCCCCCCCCCCACACCCAGCCTTCCTCTCACCCCTTGCTGCCACCCACCTCCTCAGGTCATCATCATCCAACCTCAAGTGCAGACACAGCCCGAGAGCTCAGCGGAGCCCCGGCCGCCCACAGAGGAGCCATCTCAGGGAGCTCAGGCCACCAAAAGGAAGAAGGAAGACCAAGCCCCGAACCAGGAGAACCCTGAGGTAGGTGACCCCTGCCTGGT
>PVKN010000317.1:57091-85314 GCA_004027915.1 Capromys pilorides | reverse complement strand
GTGGGGGTGGGGCTGTGGAGATGGAGGCTGATGGGGGCAGCTAATGAGTCCGTGGGGCCGCAGCCCTCTCCACCTGTCGGGCTTGTCATCCTCATCTCTTGCCCAGAGCAGAGCCGGGTCACTTCAGGGAAAGTGGCGGTGCTGGTGATGCTAAAAGCAGCCACCGGAAGCAGCACGGAATGGAATTGTCCCCTGCTGAGCATTCCCGCAGGCTGGCACGAGAATGGGGAAAGCACAGCCCAGCTGTGCCTGCGCCCGCTGCCAGCAGCTGGCAGGAGGCTGCCCGTGTCCCTGCTGCTCACAGCAGGCCCTGCTGGCCCCTTCTGTGCTGGGTCAACACTACGGGCCAGTGCTGTTGCAGCCGCTGGCCCTGGCTGGTGGACCAGGCAGGTGGCGGGACACTTGGGGCTGGGGCAGGAGCCCCGTCTATCCGGAGCTGTCATTGTCCCCACCATGGCTGCAGATAGAGGACCTTAGGGGAAGCTGCTGAGCCAGGGCTCCCTCACCGCAGGCCCTGTCTGAGATGGGTGAGGAGGGCTGGGCCGGGAGAGGCTCGGTGGTCCCAGCCCTGACCCACTGAGCCCCACCCAGGGCACTCGGGCCCCAGCCAGGCCTGATCCACAGCCTAGAGCCTTGGCTCTCCCTGGCCTGGGGCGGGGTGGACACAGAGTTTGTCTTGGGCTCTGCTCCACGGCTCAGCCCTAGTGTGAACCTTCCAACCCCACTGCCCAAGTTCCCCAGAAAGAATTACGGACACATCGAGGCAGAGGGAGTGCGGCTCCCCTGAGCCCCTGGGCACTGTCCACACCAGGTCCTCCTGTGCCTCTGTTCCTGCCTCTGCCTCCCATCTCAGCACTGCTTGAGTCTGTGCTGTACAGTGTCCCCATGGTGTGGGTGACCTCTCTGGACACCCACACCATCCCTGTGCCCTGAGCCTTGGTCCTTTAGGCAGCGGTAGCCTGAACAAGGCTGGGCTGTGGCCTTGGCTGCTGTGTGCCCCACTGGCAGGGGGACCAAGCCACTCCTTGCCTCAGTTTCCTCTTCCACAACGGGCGAATCTCTCTGGTCATGTCAGAAACCCTCCTGGGAAGAACCAGTACATGCCACGGGGGGTTAACAAAGTGCCACAGGCCAGAGCTTTCAAAGCTGATGTTTGTCACCCGATGTCAAGGTGTCTGCAGGGCTGGCTTCCCTCAGAAGAAGCCTGTCCTTGGTGTCAGACGGCCACCTTCTCAGTGTCCCACAGTGTCACCTCCTCTGTGCCTGTGCCCTGCTCTCTTTGCAAGACCTCAGCTTGGACAGAGCCCACTCCTGTGGCTTCTGTTAGCCTTCATGTCCTCTGCAGAGGCGCTGCCCTCAGACGTGTGTGAGGGTCACATGCCAAGAGCTGAGAGACAGGGTTTGGTATGGGGACTTAGGGAGTTGCCTGTGTGGCCACCTGCGTGGTCATCGCCCTGGGAAGGCCAGGCCAGCTCAGCCCCAGTGGTGCTTGGCAGAGCAAGAGCTCCTTGGGCAGCGCAGGGCCGTCCCTGGGCGGGAGGAGCCTTCCGTGCAGCCCCACGTCATGCGGCCCCACGTGTGCAGGGAGGACAGGAAGCCGCCCAGAGCCAGGCTCCCATTGCACTCCACCCCAAAGGCCAGGATGGAGCAGAAGCGCCAACCCCAGTGCCTGTGCCTACCCAGCCCCCCAAGTGCCTGTTGCTTCACACACGGCACTCTGAGCCAGCCCTGAAGCGGGACCGGCACGAGAGAGGACCCTGGCGGGAGCACCGCACCTGCTCACATGAGGGGCCTGGAAGAGAACCGCGGCTCTGCCTCCTCCAGCTGGATTTGTGGAATTTAAATGACATAAAATTGCAGGTCGGGGAGATGGCTCAGCGGTCTAAAGCGCCTGCTTAGGCAAGCTTAGGCAACCCCAGGGACCGAGGTTCAATCCCCAGCACCACATGCTGGGCCAGCCCCACCTCCAGAGCAGGCTGAGCCGGTCATAACATAAACAAAGTTTTAAAAAATAAAGAAATAAAAGTAAAAAAAAAACAACAAAAAAAAGATGGACCTTTCCCTGCTAGCCAGTTTATCAGTTCTTCATTCAGTCACCCGATCAACTCCTCCCTCATCCACCCCCCCACCCAGCCTGGCCTGTCCATCCTGCCCCCACTCTGCACCCATCTCTACCAGGCTGGCCAGGCACTCCATGAGGCCCTGTGCAGGGCACCCAGGCCCTGGCGTCCTCACAGGGGGTAGGGAACATGATAGCCATCACGGCCCTGAAGCCAAGCTGACACCCACCTCTCTGGGCTGCTGAGCAGGGTTCTAGGGAGGAGCCATCAAGACAGGGGCTGGGCACCCAGGCGCAGGGTGGTAGCAGCTCCTCTGGGGTTCAGGACGCAGTGACAGTGGTATGAAACCCAGATCAGGAGGAAGCTCACATGGGGACAAAAGTGGCTCAGCCTGAGCCCTATGGAGCCACCCTGTGGCCTCCCTGGGTCCTGGAAGGAGTCACAGCAGAAGTGGAACTCTACAGGCCAAGGACGAGCCTGACCCTGAACACACCAGGGCGAGAGCACCAGCCACACTAGGGGAAGGGTGCCCTCTCCACTGGGCATCTCCTCGGTGCCAAGGGACAGCCCCGCGGCACCACCTTCCTTCCCAGAGTCAGGTGTGAGCGCCCTGTGGAACTTCACAGGGTGTAGAAAGGGCACATTCCAGGGCCACTTGGGGCCTGCTTAGTGTCCGGGGGACAGCCTATGCCCCGGGGGTGTGTGAAGAATCACACATTAGCCAGGCTGTGGTGGCTCACACCTGTAATCCCAGCATTTGGGAGGCTGAGGCAGGAGGATCAGTGCAAGTTTGAGACCAGCCTGGTCTACAAAAGTGAACTCAAGGCCAGCCTGAACTGCATAGGAGACCCTGTCTCAAAAAGACCAAAAAAAAAAAAAAATTCATACACATTGTCTGTGGGTCCAAGGACCCTGGGACAGCCACAGCTGGTAATGTTCATAAGACAGGATCCAGTCTGGCAGCTGGAGCCCAGCACTGCCCACAATGCCCACTGGAATGCAGTCACGCACTGCCTAGAGGACGTTAGGAAAGGTATGACCAGGGCCACTTGACGTGATGGCGTAGGAAAATGTTCCTAAAGCCGGCTTTGTTTTCTAAGCCTAGCCCTGGAGCAGAGATAAAAAAAAAATTCAAGAGATGTCCAAGATTTTGCAAGCTGCATTAACATCCTGTAGAACAAACACCCAGGAGGATTTCACGAGCCCTGCTCTCGGCTCTGTTTTCCTGCCCCGAGTGCTCAGCCCTGGTAAGATTATCCACATGTTTTTTCTTGCAAAACAAACAGTTTCTGCTCTGCTGCCTCCTGGCTCCAGTGCTTTCGAATGGGATCATGAACCAAAGAGAAGGTCAGGGACTTCGCTCAGGCCCAGAGCTGCCCGGAAGGTGCGCGGGCTTCCAGCCTCTGGCTGGCCATGGCTTCAGGCGTGGGGTCTTCCTCCCCCCAAGGTCCCAGAGCAGCAGCGTCGTCGCTTTGCTCGCAGCTCTCGGGCAGCTGGTGGAAGGAGAATCGGCCAAGATCAGTCCTCCCAGATGGGAAAGCGTGGCAGAATGCTCTGGAGCTGTGGGGCGCCCTGGCCCAGTGCCAACGGTGGCTGTGGAGTAGATCAAGCAGCCCGGAGGCTGCCCTGGGGTCACTGAGCAGCAGGAGTCCCCAGACTGACTTCCCCGAAGTCACTGGGGAGACCTCCTCTGGGCCAGACCCCTATGCAGGTACCTGAGGGCCAGGGGCTGCCCGCGTGGGGCCTGTAACCCGTCTGCAGCAGCCAGGACATGGGGGCCACACACCCGAGGCCACGGCAGAGGACGAAGGCGTGGCTCAGTGAGACCCCGTGCTGCATGGTCTCGAGGAACAGCGAGGAGTAGCAGAGAGGAGAATTGGGGTGACGTGGGGTCCGTGGGACACTGGACCCCAAGGTGAGTGACAGCATCCTGGCTAGAAGAACCTCACCGCAGGCCCATGTCACCACATAAGCGGGGGTGTCGTAAGAGCTCTGCCCTGGTCTGCGCTGGACTCAGTGTGCAGGGAGGATGGTGTGGCCTGGCGCTGCGCTCAGCATCACCTCCCAGCCATCTGCCCAAGTAGAGGAGGAGAGCCAGGCCCGCAGAGGCTTCTGGGAGCTCCTCTGGCAGCTGCAGCCAGCAGCTGCACCACTTCCTGCATCTCCATGCTGTGCACGGACCTTGGAGGCCCCGGCTGGCTTTAGCAGGGCCACCGGACCTTTCTGATTAGGACACTGCCCAGTGCACCTCATCCCACGAAGGGGTCTGGGCCACACCCAGCCACCTCCTTGGACGAGGCTCCCTGTCCTCCTGAGCCTGCTGGCTCTGTGGGGGACTGGCTGTGGCCAGGTGCTCAATGAAGGCTGAGAACACTGTCTTTAGGAGGACAAAAATAAAAGGACAGGAAAACAGTCAGAGCTGGCACAAGGCTATCAGGACAGTAGTAAAAGCGACTGTCCCCAATGTCCCCTCTATGTCAACTAAGCATCCCTATGTCAACTACAACCACGACACAGCCACCAAAGCTTCAGGGTGCTCGCAGGTGGCAGCGCGGTCAAGCTGTGTTTTCCTACTGCTTTTTTTAGAAATGCATTCAGTGCAGGGTCTACAGGGTCTCACTACATACATTGGTCTCATAGTGGTGGTTCTCCAGTTTTCAGCCTCCCAAGCGCTGGGATTACAGGCATGCCCCACCACGCCCAGTCTCAATCGCCACCTAGGCGAGCTCTGGGGTGGCCCCTGCACAGCAGGCCAGGTTTCCTACTTCTTATTGGTGGCTTCATATGTGTTTTGTACCTACCTTCTTCTCAGTGCCTGGAGCTGCACAGAGCCCACGCCTCGTGGGCCTTCTGCCTCCAAGAGGCACAGCAATTTGTAGCCACCACGTGGCCGTGAGTACAGGCCTGCACCCCACCAGGTTCACAACCACAGGAAGCCCTGTCCTGCAGGGATGGAGGACACCACTGTACAGGAAGCTAAGTGACCAGTAAAACTTTTGGCAATGTCAGAGCAGGGCCATCAGATCCACCAGCGTCACAGAGAGAAAACCAAGGAGGCTCAATGAAAGACTCTAATGTTTATGTAAGGTTTTAGAACACTTGCAGCTTAGCACAGTTGTTTAAGTGCCTGGTGGAGCAAACGCAGTGAGGCGCAGGGCTCCTGGGTTCAATCCCCGGCTCCACAAGTCTTACCAGACCCACTGACAAGGCAGCGTGAGCCCAAGAGAGAAAAAAAAGATCCTTCTAAATAAGGCTTAGCAAAATAGCCAATAACAAAATAAATATATAAAACCAGAGAGGCTTTAATTAAATAACTTGAAGAAATAGCCTTAGATGAAGACAACTCATCATAAAGATACGGACCCTCCTGGTGTTCCTTGGTGAGTGAAGACAGCCAAACAAATCCCAGGGAACCTGTCCTGATTTGGAGGTGAGAGGGCGCCCCGCCTCGACAAGATAATGCCACGGCTAAGACACTTTTGAAAGAGGCGGGAGATGAGACCTTTCTTTGCAGTTATTAGAAGCATACGGACCAGGGTAAGGACAACATCTGAGGAGGGAGAAAAGGGCAGAGATGAGGCCAGGAGTGCGTCTGACTGCGGCCTTTCAGGCTGGCAGTTACCAGAAGGCTCGACCATGCGGGATCCCAACCTCACGCCATCACCCCCCAGCTGATCCATGCTGAGATGCGCTTCAAGAAAAGCAGGTGAGCATGGAGATGACCTTAGTGCCAGGGAACAATTTCAACCACCCCTCAGAGGTGGGGCAGAAGTGACTCCTGGCCTCCGAGTGTCCATCTCTGATTAAGAGCTTTAAGATTGGCTGTGGTAAAAAGAAACAATGAATGCAAGTAGAAGGCAAGCGACAAGTGAGGAGACGTTACAGGTATGCTGAAGGTTTACGCTTTTTGTTTTTTTAAATAGGGTCTCCCTGTGCAGCCCAGGCTGGCCTCAGACTTGTAGCGATCCTCCTCCCTCAGCCTCCAAGAGCTGGGATCACAGGACTGTGCCCCAGCTGGTGAAGGGGCACTACTCTTGTTATGCAAAAATGCTACGAATTTTAAAAATTGAAAAACTAAAATGACATTTTCTTCTCTTTTTTTAAAAAAATTAATCTGCTTCAAACTTTGTACAGGCTTCTACAGCTTAACTGGCTGGAAAGAACAAATTGTAGGTAAGCAAAAACTGAAAAAGCTGCAGTGTCCAAGTGGCCTGGGCTTAAAAACTATTAGAGTTCTAGACTTTATCAGATCCATAAACAAAAACAATTTTAAAAAGCAGCCATAATATCCAATAGCAGCTCCCAGGAATTTCTTCCAAGTGCTATCTGTTTCAGAAGCTGCATTAGTTCAGTTTGCCTCATTCGTAGAAGCCTCCTCAAAACTCTCCACAAGACCTGGAACCTCGTCATCGTCCTCCTCTCCAGAGGCGAGCCGTGCTTTTCCATCCACAGGCCGTTGGGCAGAGCTTCCGCCAGTCTCCTTCAGCCAGTCAGACCGTCTGCACCGCGCTGGCTCCCAGTGCTGGGCAGCCTTTCTGTCAGTCGCTTGGTCTCAGCACGGCCCGTCACGGTGACAGTGTTTGCTGCCAGAGATGCCTGGACTTCTGGGTTGTTGAAGTGGATAGCTGTTCCCTGGTTTGTAAGCATACTCACTTCTTCAAAACCAGAGATACTGTTTCTCTTTAACTTCTTTAATGAGAACTGAAGGTTTTGTGTCATCTGCTGTGGCTATTCCACGAGCCATCTTCTTTCTGCAAGCAGTTCCCTTCCCACCAATGTGTGCTTGTGCCTGAAGTTTGGTGAGTTTTTCCGGTTCCTGATAGATTCTTTCATCTTGTCAGCATGGACATGGGGCAGCACGGGGGACAAGAGCCGGCACTCAGGGGGTCTCAGGTAGACCAGCTGGGATTAGGCACACACACGTGGGGACCGAAGATGGCAGCTAGGTCAATTGTTTTTGGCTGGCTGAGGCTGCCTTAAGGGCAGGTCTCACGCTCTCTGTGGGGGTGGGGATCGAACCACAGTCCCTGGAGCCTGACTTTGCTGAACCATGTGCTTTAACCAACTGAGCTACCTGGCAGGCCCCCCTGAAATGGCATTTTCGCAGAGGCATAAGTTAGGCAAGGCAGGCTGGCCTTGGAAGTGAGCAGAGAAGAACTGAGTCTGTGCATGAGGTGGGTGGCAGGCGGAAAAAGGAAAAGGCTGCTCAGTGGAGACGCCTGCCCAGGTGTGCACCCGCGCCTGTGCACTAGCAGCTGTGGGAAGCACACCTGTGGGCCAGACCCATCTCATGCACTTTGGTGGATCAGCCACGACAAAGCTCGCAACAGCACAGCGAGGCAGGTTCTCTATTCCTGCTATTTCAGCCGCAGGGCGTCATGCAGCCCCCACCCCTGGGTGCAACAGGGCCTGCTGGGCACCTGACCCATCTCACCATGGTAGCTGGTGGCACTGGGAAGTCCCACTTGCTTAGAGCAGGTGACACGTGATAGAAGAGAGGCCCAGGGGTCATAAGAGACATGGAGCACGACATTCCCTGCTGGAGAAGCCACACTTGGGGACAGTGTGAGCTCACACAGTGCCTCCTGGAGGAGGGACACCACCAGGGGGCATGAGGACCAGGCGGCAGCACTGGGCACTGCCACCACTCAGGCCTTGCTGGATGGAGGGCACCTGGCAGGAACTAAGAGGTACAGTGGCCGCAGTCCTGTGGCCCTAGAGCTCAGAATAAATGAATGAAGCATGAACAGGCGCTACTTCCCGTGTGGGGCTGGCCCTGGCACTTATTTTCTTCTATGAACTTTTCTGTGTCACCAACATGGCACCTGATGCCTGGCACTACACACAGAGAAAGTAACAGAAAACAGAGATTAAATCTTAACTAATTTTTTATAAAATAAACAATCTTTATTCAAAACGGAATTTCTCTAGCATCGCTGCAGTGCCTTGGCCTGCGCCGACTACGCCTGAGACTGCGGGGAGCAAGGAGGCAGCCTCCGGGGCAGGGGCTGTGTGGGGTCTGTGCCCCTGCAACGCGCCCTGCGACTCACCCATGGCCCCTGCGGGCTGCCCGATGCGTGCCCTGCCCCAGGGTGAGGAGGCACCTGCTGGCAGGCTCCCCACTCCAGGCCCTGGGTCCCTGGGCTGGGAGCCCTCGCAGGCAGCTCACTCCAGGACCCTGAGCCTCGAGGCCTGGCACAGATGGAAGAGCAGCCTGTTGGGCATCAGCCAGCGCTATGGCTCACTCTGTGCTCTACACAACCCATCGCACAGCCAAGAGGCTGGAACCTTTCATGCCATTTTCTAGAATAGCAAAAGAGATGGGCTGAGGGGACCTCAACTCCTTAAAAGGCATGAAGAGCTCAGGCACACTGCGGCTGGCCCTGCAGGGCATGTCACGCTTGCTGAGGTGTGCCGAAGACAGCCGAGGGGCACTGGATGTGCCACCTGCTTTAGGGACAAATGCATGAAACACACTGTACACAGGGGACACCAGCAGCCAAGCGTCCCGACATCCAGATGATTCGCGCTGCTTTTCGGGAATCATTTCTCAGTGGAAACTTCTCATTCCACAAAAGAAAGTAATAAAAAATGTTCCTTACAAAGCCTTAAACTATGTCATTCCGACGACTCATGGTACAAATTAATCAGGTCCTAATATAATTGATTATGTGTGACAAAGTCAAACTAGAGTCTCAGAATCAGAGTGGCATGGCTAATTTCTCAGTGAAGCGGGGCTGTGTAAAAAAAATCTCAGATGCACTCAGATCATCCAGGCAGAAAATCCTTCATCACGGCAGTTTGCTTCAGTCGGCGTCGGTGCCGAGCAGAGCGTGTGCGAGGACCCGGGCCTGGCATCTGCCCAGGAGACTGCCAAGTGAACTCCTCATCCCTGTGTCAGGCCAAGCCACCCTAGCTCGACCCTGCACATCCGGTATGACCTGCCCGGCACGACCGTGTGTGACAGGCTCATCCCGGCATCTCTGCAGCCAGACTCCACCTCCCTGTCTTGCCAGGGGACTTGCTCGGCCTCGCTGTCTGTCCACTGGTGGGCAGCTACAGCTTGGACTTCAGGCTGCCCACCACAGGTCGGTGCATGGAGAACTCCTGCCACCAGGACGCCCGCTCCAGCACACCACGCCCCTGCAGCACGGCACCCCACAGGTTCTTATACAGCTGCGGAACACAGAGCACACAGGCATGGTGAGAGGGCTGAAGCGAGAGACCCGCGCACAGCGGATGTGCGCACGCCGCCCCTCGGGCAGTTTTGTCAGACAGGAAATGCCTTGCTGTCACTTGTTAGGAAAACGTTAAGATGATTTAAGTTTAATTTACACAAGCTTCCTCTTAGTAGAGAGCAGTGAGAAAAGTGCACGTATGAAGTACCATGAGATGCACTTAGGAAGGGAAGCATGTCCGAGATCCTCCCAGAAGCTTGCTGCAGAAGGCAGCGCCCTGGACTGCCCAGTGCAGCCACCCCATCACTGCAAAGGGAGCTCTTACCTGCAGCACCTGGGTAGGCATCAGGGTCCCGGCACCAGCAGAAAGGTGGTGACACCCCTGGAGGCTCAGATTTACCTGCAGCGTCCAGAGCTGCAGGGCCCAGCCGGGCCTTTCCACCTCTGGGCACGCCACTGCCACTTCACGGTGCACTGCGTGCCCGCCTGTGCCTGGCACAACTCTTGCTGAATGGCACGTGCCCTAAGCTCCCAGGACCTGCGCCAGGGGCCTGGGGTGCAGGCCCCACTCACCTGTCCCATAGTCCTACCCATGTCTGGTGGCCAACTGCTGGCTAGGCAGCCCCAGGGCACCTGCTAGGCCACTTTGGATCTGTGTGTGGACACAACACTGCACAGGATACAGACGTGGGGTTCAGAGGCAGCACGCACAGGGACCCCGGCCCCTGCTCTACATACTACCCTCTCCCGTCCTGATCTAAGCCCACCCAGAACCTCCCCAGCCTGAACTGTGTTCAGTCGGGGGTGCCTACCCGCCTGCCCGGACAGGCCTGCATGGTGCCACTTCCTGTGCCCCTCTGTGGGGCCCGGGCTGTCACATATGGGCACCTCTGTGCCAGCAAGGCCCCAGGACTGTGCAGGAGACATGGCTGGGTAGAGATGACTCCTGTTGTCGATTCAGGGTTGTAAGCAAGGTCTCAGCATGTGGCCTGGATGAGTGGACATGTCGTGTCCAACAGCCAAAAAGGGGTACAGGGCCCCTGGGTGCCAGGTGGCAGACTTATGTAGACAGCAAGATTGAAGGGGCCCAGGCAGGGAGACAGCCCAGCTCAGAGATGAATACGGAGGGAGGGTCATGGGCAGGACAGTGAGGACACACGCTGGGGGAGGCAGCCCACCGGGTAGTGGACAGCAGGTGCAAAGACCCTGGCGTGAGAACAAGCCCGAGGCTCAAGGAGAATGAAGGTGCCAGGGGGAGAACGGTGTGAGGTAGAAATAGAGGGGCCACGAGGCTCAGGGTGGGGTACCCAAGAGGCCTGGCTCAATCTGGGGTGCATAGTGAGTCAGGGGCTCCATTCGGAGCAGACTGACCCCACCCTCTCCTTAAGAACACATTCTGGTGCTTGGGAGTAAGAAGCGATCAGGAAGCCATGCGGGGGTCGGGGGCTGCACAGGTGGGCAGGGAAGGGGTGTGCCAGGGAAGGGGTGGATGGGCTGGGCGGGGGGACAGGCAGCAGGGGGTTCAAGGTCCAGGTGGGCGGGGGACCTGAGCAGCAGGGACATGCTAGCAGGGAAGGGGAAGAAAGAGAGGATGAAGGGGGTGGGCTGCAGTGCAGGAGCCCTACGGGGCAGGTGCCACCCTCACTCCCGCCCCCCAGGACCTGTGAGGAAGAGGCACTGGGGATGGGTGTCTTGAAACCTCAGATCTGGTCCAGGAGGAGTGGGCGGGGTCCCCCACTTCCCCACTTCCCTAGATGCTCCCCAAGAGTGACGGCATCTCGGACCCACGCCACTGCCTGTGTGGGCTCTGGTTGGAGCTCCCCTCACCTCGCCGTCGGCTCTGCCAATCGGGGAGTTCAGAACAAAGTCAGGAGGGGCGATCACGTCCACCAGGGCCACTGCATCATCTTTCAGCTGTTGGAAAAGAGCCCCCACGCTTGGCCACGGCTGTGGTTTCCATGGAGACCACTGAGTAACACAGCCCTGGCAGGCCTTGGTTGCTATGGCCAGCTGGCCACAGAAACCTGAGTCGGGGAAGGCAGCGGGGTGAGTCAGGCCCCATCTCTGCCTGGCCTGGGTCGGGCCCCTGTGTGTGTAAGCACTTCCCCCCTTGCTGTCCCCTCTCGAGACTTTGGGGCTGATTTTCCAGCAAGATAGGGACACTGGCACAGGAACAGGTGCGGCTGACCGCTGGCGCTGCCTCTGGGCCTGGCCGGCGAGCACTTGAGCCCAGGGCACAGGACAGGGAAAGCATTCGCGGCTCAGCAAGCGCGGTCACAGCACGGGGCTCCTCAGGAGCAGCGGGCCCCACTTCTGTGGGGATACTGGAGTGGAGAACAGCTGTGACTCAGACGGACACCAAGGCCCCTGCAGGTGACAGCACGTGACCTGGGCACGCGACGGTCCTTGGGGGACCGAGGACGGCGTAGATGGAGGATGCCTCACACTGGCGTATTCTAAGGGGGCCCTGGGAAGGCGCTAGATGTGCGGGTCCAGACCCACAGATGGGCTGACCGGCTGGTGGGTCACATCTGATGGCTGCCGGCCAGTGGTGGAAACGGGAGTGCAAGGCTAGATAGGGGAGGGGACCTCTGGGGCACCCTTGGGCCTCTGCCTTGTCCTCCCCTGCTCCCTCTCTGCACCTGACTTTCAAGCAGTGAGCAGCTCTAGCCCCGCATGCCCCTCCACCATCACGCAGGCCCGGAAAGAATGGAGCCAGCGGACCGTGGATCGAAACCCTTAAACTGATAGCCACAGCAACCCTGTCCTCCTCCAAGCTGATTTCCCAGGCAGCTTGTGGAAGTGACGGGAAGCGGCCTCCTGCGGGGGCGAGCTGGTGTTGGGGGGCGGCGCACGGCCCAGCGGATCTCGGACACCCACCTGGGCACACAGGTCCAGGATGGCAGCCTCCAGGGCCTCGCCTGCCTGCTCGCCAGCGAGGTAGCCACCTGCAGACATGGCTCTGTTAGGGCAGGTCTGGTCTGCGCTGTCCAAAGCCCCCCTCACGCCGTCCTGTTAGCCCTGAAGTCTGGGCTGGGTGCAGATGGCACACGGCTACCGCCTCCTACTCCAGCCCTGCTGGGACCCTGGGAAGGACCTTCCTGGTTCAGGCAGGCTCTGAGGTTCCTGTCATGATGCCCCTCTGACCCCACACTGCCCGAGCTGTCCTGTGTCTGCTGTGGCCTGGCTCCCCCTTCAGCCCTCTCCATGGAGCTGCTAGGACAGGTGTCACGCGGACACACTGCACTCTGTGTATGACGGTCACAGCCCCAGGCTGGGTCACTAGCGGGCAGGTGGCAGCGTGGCAGCCTCACCTCGGTACAGCAGAGCCATGTGCCGGCTCAGGGACCACAGGGCGTAGAGCACACCGAGTCGGCCGAGCACGGCCCGCAGCGAGGGTGGCACGTCAGGGCCGTACACGTGGGTGTGGAACCTCTGTACCACGGTGAGCTCCATGAAGGCCAGTGCCAGGGTCCGGAGGTGGTAGACCTGTGGGCAGGGCACAGTGCGGAGGACAGCAATGTGAGGAGGCGGGGCAGCATGGGGACATCTCACAGAGACCACACAGGATGCAAAGCTGCGCCAGGAAAGGCAGCCCGCCTTGGCCCCCATGGACCCCATTTGTTCTCAGGTCTGGGGGTGGGGGTTGTGCTATAGACCCAGCTGGGACCTGTGCCCGGATTTCCAGGCTGTGCTGAGGGGAGGCTGGACTGAGGCCCAGGTACCCGCATCCCAACTGCCCGGGCCGGATGTGGCCTTGAGGGCCAGGGGCATCCCCATCTCCCTCTGCCCAGCTGATGAACTGAAAGGCTAGGATGGGAAGCCCAGGCCAGCTGGCTGCTGTCTACACACGGTACAGTGACTCAGTGAGTCCCTTTGACATCCTGCGGGGTCTTGTCCATGAGCCCTTCTTCCCTGAGGGTCCTCTGGGGGCCAGAGATGAGGACAAGCCCAGAATGGCCACGTTCAGAAATGGACCACGCTTACTCGCCATCCACCTTTCTCTTTTCTTTTCTTGGCAGAACTGGGGATTGAACTCAGGTCTTTGCACTTGCCAGACAAGCGCTTATTTCACTGAGCTATCTCCCCCCAGCCCTAGTCTACCTTTCGGAAGCATGACTTTCCAGCTGTTTTATCCCAGCTTCCCATGAAGGTGCCACTTCCATCTCACCAGGCCACAGGCTGCACAGGGAGGCTGGTGTGGACAGGCAGCCACGCCGGTAGCCTGCTGCTGTCAGAACGCACTTTGAGCTGAGGGGTCCAGGCTCGGACAGGGTACCTGGCATTGGCCGCTGAGGGCTGAGCCAGGCTGTAGGTCTCGCCTTGAGGAGGGGTGTGCACCTGGGAAGGGGCCCACCTACATTGGTGGCAGCATGGGATATGATGGACCTGTCAGAGGTGGCACCTTCGACGTGGCTCTGCTATGCTCTGTGTTTGTGTCTACGCATGGGGCTTCTTATGTCCTCCAGCGTGGGACACAGGCTCTGGCAGACACCTAGATGGATCTGTCACTGTGATCAGTGGACCTGACTGAGATGGCTCCAGATGGTGGAGCAGGACTGTGGCCTTCCTATGGCCACAGCTGGTACCCCCGGGCTGAGGGATGCCGGTCTAGGCACCCTGCTGGCCCCAAAGCTGCACAGGGACAGGACAGTGGGGCTGGGCCACTTCAGACACATCTCCTGGCCCAGCCTCAGCCCCGCCCCAGGTCACCTCACTTCACTGACCCCAGTTCTGGCTGTGACATGGCTAAGGGGTGGCCATCACCCTTGCAGGAATGAACAGCAGTAGGTCTGGCATAGAGGTACCCTGAGCCAGCTGGCACCCATCCTGGCCCTCCCTGCTGCTTGCCAAGGCCAGCCTCTCCCTCATGAGCCCCAAAGCCCCAGGCTTCGCCCTGCCCTTCCCTGCCCTTGGTTCCCACCCTAGACCAGGTGATCCCGATTTTGGGGTGCACTTTCCCCACAGGGACGGTCTGTGCCAGTCCTATGCCCCCTGTGCTTCCCTGGCCTGGGGTCTGTCTGACCTCGTGGATAGCATTTTTGCTCTTTAGAAATGTTGAGAATTCAAACAGTAAACTACGTTCTTCTGTAGCTTCAGAATTTCCTGTCTTCAGAAGGCTCATCCCATGGAAGGTGTGTAAACATCCTCTGAGGTTCCTCCCTGCTGCATCGCTGTTCCCACACCAGAGGGCCTAATAGTGTCTTCCAGGTGCAGCCCAGCGCCCTGGGAGCGCTCGACGTCAGCTATGGCCCAGGCGCGCTCTGCAGCTCACAGTCCTGCCTCTTCCCACAGCTCCTGCAGCCTTGGGGCTGTGGCTCCTGCCCTGTGCTGTCCCCAGGACACTGTGGCAGCTGCACCAGGGCCCAGCCCTCTCATTCTCTGTAGCAGAACTGCTGAAACGCTGCTATGGAGCTCCCACTGCAGATCCACAGGTGACAGGGTCTCAGGCCTCTGGCCACATGCTGCTGTGTTGTGAGGCCACCTGGGCACCAACAGGCTGGGCGGGGTGCCATGGGACAGCACGGTGCATCCACACAGCCCTGGCAAGTGGCTCTGAGGAACGGGGTGGTGCTGCGGACATTCACTTATTTGCCTGCTGTCCCCTTGGGGCCTAGGTATCTTGGGGAAATCAATTGCTATTTCCACTTCAGAGTGACCATGTGACTGGCAGGGGACGTGGCTGAAGCCAATGACCACACACCGTTTCTGAGTGACCAGAGTGGCCATCCCACCGGGGTCACCTTAGGCCTCCTATTCTGCCCCAGTATGGCTCTGAACTGGAGGTGCACTGACCCTCGCTGCCTGCTGATCCTTTTGTTTTAGGTATTTTGAACATTCTATTTCATTTATTTGGGCCCAGAAGGAGGCTTTGAAACCACAGCCCCTCTGGTCATCTTTGTCCCTCATCCCAGAGCAGCTCCTAGGGCCCTCATGGGACCCTAGATGTAGACCTGAGTCTCCAGAGACAGCTTCACAATGGAATGTGACACGGGCCTGTTTTCTGACACCATGGGGTGGGGACTGCAGGTGTCCTACAAGCCCCTGCTTCCTTGTCTGGGCTGCCTGTCACCACGGACCCCGGGGCAGGACAGAACGCATGGCACAGCCAGGCATGAGAAGGTGTGCACAGCAGGGGCCTCTGTGTGGGGGTCCTGGGGACCCTCAGCGGCTCCGTGCAGCAGGAGGACCATGCGCTTTCTGAGCAATCGCAAGCCGCCCTGGGCCATTTTGGAGCCCAGCACTGAATGGTGGGCAGGCTCGGTGAGTCCCTGCCTGTCCAGAGGAGCTTGGGGCTCACGTGGGGTCACTGCGCCCCTGTGAAGAGAACCTCAGGCTCCCACAGACCTACAACCCCAGGTCCAACAGTCACAGCTCTGGGCCGCAGACCGATCCCGGCAGGCACCACAGGCGACTTCCACAGCTCCTCCACACCCAGCCGGCCAGGCAGAACCAGTGCCTGCGTCAGGGAGTATGCTTAGCAAGTCACGCGAGGAGGCCGGAGTGGCAGGTGTGATGGCCGCTGTAGACGTCGGACTTCAGGGGACCCAACGCCAGAGCAATTTGGAGCGCATCAAATAAAAAGCGATTTTATAGAGACGCGTACCTGGCTGCTGTTCTTCATGTCGAAGTCGCTTCGTCCTGATCTCTTCTCCTGGCTGAGCTTCTGGTGGCTCCTCTGGAGCAGGTAGCAAACCAGCCACTTGTACGCTGCCAGCGGGGCTGCACAAGACAGAGGAGGGCCCGTCACCAAGGGCACCCGGCACCATCTGCACTCACCCGGGACAGGTGGCTTGGCTGTGCACCTCTCCTGGGTATGGGAGAACCGAGGCACACTGCCAGGCAGTGGCTGGCCAGAAGCGGGCGTTTCTGCCCACACCTGGAGGCTGCCTTAAGTTCTTTGCCACCCCAGCACCCAGGTGGATGTGGACCCAGCACACCCAGGGCCAGATACTCTCGACAGTGGAGCTCCCAGGAAGGCAGGTGTGGTCCTGGGTCACACAGCCCGGGCCCTGGGAGGGGATGCCACAGCACGTCTGGCTGTTTCTCAGCTGCCAGATTGGTGACTCCGATGTACGGACAACTAAGCACCTGTTACCAACCAAACAAGATCTTCCACAAGCTCAGAGAGGTCAAGAGGTGTGGCTGTGGTCACAGAGCCACCAGCTGGGGTGGAACACAGGTGTCTGTGAGCTCCAGGCACAGCAGCTGTGGTGGGGGTGAAGTTGGGGTGAGAGTCCCCCTGGTGTGGGGCCCTTTCATCAGACCTGAGCCCTAGGACCTGTCCTAGCCTCGTTAAACCAAAGGGCCTTGGCAGGTGTGAGAAAGTAAAGGATGCTGGGTGAGGTTACATGGACGGGGACAGGGGCAAGTCCAACAACAGGCTGCTCCCAAGGCACAGAGAAAGATGCAAAGGAGGCCACAGGACAACAAAGGTGGCCCCAGGCCACGTATCCACCAGCCAGGGACACCTGGGCAGGCAGGGCGAGCGCTGGACCCTGCCAACCCCTGAGCTTCTGGCTTTTGCTTCCCAACGGTGGGGTCCACACCTCAGGTTTTAGCCCCTAGACAGCCAGGACGCCAGGCCCCAGGCACCAGGCCTGCTCTGGGGGCTCTGCGACCTCTGTTCTCTGACCATTCCCAGTCACAGTTGTCAAGTGCAGAGGAAGGAGGGTGCTGGAGGTCTTGTTCTCTGTAGTTTGAACAAGACCTAGGGGACAGCAACACGCTGGCCGCTTCCTCTCGCGGTGCCAGCTGGGCTGGCCTCACGCACTGTCCCGCCCTAGAAGGCGCCCCTCTGCGGTGGACACTGCAGGATGAAGTCACCTGAACATTCCAAGCCCCCTCTACAGCCAGATTCAGGTACTGAAGTCAACGACCGCTTCGATACCACTCTATGGCCCGATGACCTCGGTGCTCACACAGCAATCTTCTTCAGAAACCACAGTCTTGCCTCACGGTATTGTGGACGCATTGTGGTTCTGCATGGCCCTGCGCAGGGAGTAGACTCCCCAAGAGGTATCAATGAGGGCAGGGGTCACGACAGTTCCCACAGCTCATCTGGGACACCCAGCAACCCGCATGGGCCAGGGCCATCAATAGCCCCAGGAATTCAACTCACTGGACAGCTTCTGTTCCTGAGACCTTCTGGAACCCTCCATGGGCTTCACTAGACAGAGCCTAAGGCCTCTGCACCCTCAGCCCTCAGCCCATGACCCCGCTACTGGTGCTGTGTGAGCTCACCGCCTCACCGAGGACCTCGCCGCCCATCCATATATCCTGTCTGGACAGCAAACAGAACCGCTACTCAACATTAGTGCCAACAAGCCTGCTGAGGGCAGGCTCTCCTCCACCTAGCATGACACGTGGCAGTGCACAAGCCTGCTCGTCACACCTGTCTCCTGCATGCGTCAGAGGAACACAGAAGAGGCGCCAGCCCCTCCTGAAGCAGCACTTATCCTCCAACGCCGGGAGCTGCACCCTTACACGGCTGCATACCCCAGGACAGGCCTGCATCCTCCAGCCTTGCAGAGCTGGGCTCAAAAGCCCCTTCTGAAACCATCCCCAAAGGCCCAAGGCCATGTTGTGAGTCGGCCCAGGACCTGGTACTTAGTGACTACAGGTGGAGGATGTGGAGACCACGGGCTGGCCACGTCCCATGTCCTCTGGGTACTTCCCACTCAATGCTGGTTTTCCCCACTGGGAAGCCCACCTACTTTGTTAGGTTTCTCAAGATTTGGGGAGGTGACAGGAAAGAGACAATGCTCCCAGAGGCTAATGGGAAAACACTGCTGCCATCGCTGCTCAGGTGACAGGGCTCGGGGTGGTCGGAGCCTGGGGAGCACCCAGTGCTGAGTACACGGGCCTGCCCTCCTGCTGTGCAGCAGGAAATGACCTCAGGGCTGGGCATCAGGTCGAGGACGGATTCCATCAGCTTCAGAGCCCTCTGCAGCAGCCCCTGGGCAGCTCAGAAAGTGACTCGGGAGCAGCTCAGAAAGTGACTCGGGACCATCCGACAGATCCTCCTGTGTCTGTCTGTCATCCGCATGGTAAGGAGGCAGACCAGCCAGGAGAGCTGGGTACTGCCGGGAACTTCTCGACAGCGTGGGGCGGGGACAGCAGATGAAGCAGCACCTCCCCAGGACCGGCCGACGCTCACACTGAGACTGCACAGCCGTGTGTCTGAAGGCTGGGCGCAGATGCCGAGCGGGCACGGTGCCACGTGCAGGGTGAAGTCCCTCCCGCGCGCCACGCTGCTCCTCCTCCGCAGAGCCTCACTCACCCTGTGCTAGCCAGTGTGCAGGAGGTGGGGTGGTCCCTGGAACGCACAGCTGGCGGGAATGGGGTCTTCCCAGGCAGCTGAGTGCAACCACCCACTGGCGGCACAGGCTGCTCTTCCACCTCTGGGGCCTGACTGGAACAGTTTCTGCCTGCTGCAGGGGCCCTGTGCTGGGCTTAAGGCCAGGCTGGCAGAGCAGCTCTCTTGGGCCCTTGGAGACAGGTGTTACAGAATACTGATTAAATACTACTTGGTTAGGCAAGGGTGAGACAGTCAAGTGTCCCCTGAGGCTTACAATGTTCTTTCTCAGACGGGATTTGACAAGCGGGGGCCCTCCGCTGTGGGAGGCGGGCTGGCTCCCCAGAAGCCACTGACGCCACAGCAGTGGGGAGAGGTGGGGCCTCTCTCTGCTCTCTGTCAAAGCTTGCTGCTGGAGAAGCTCAGAGCCGCCACGCAGATCCTAAGCCCTGTAGCAACCCAGGGCCTCGCAACCAAACGCTGGCCCTGTCCAACTCCCGGGTCTCCCAGAGCCTGGGTGGCTGGCTGAGGAATGTGTTGCAAAAAGGCTGTGTGAGGAGCAGGGGGCCTGGCCCTCTGCGGCACAATGCTCCCGGCAGCTCCACCTACTGGCCCTGGCTGCTGGGACACCCCGCACCTGGGTGACCCCTGCCCTGGTGCTTCCTTTGCCCTGATCTGTGTCCAGAGGCGCTTTCCACTTAGAACACCGTTTTGCAACATGAGTCACCAAAGCACAGGACACAGGCCCATTGGACAAGCCACCTCCTGCTGGACTGACCTGTCGCCCCTGGCACTGGGTTGGGCCCACTTCCTCCCCTCCTGCCACCCCCAGGCCCCGGTCCTCCAAGGAGACACGAGGACCACTTTCTGGGGAACCCCTGCATGGCCCGCCAAGGCCTACACAGCACCACAGGCCACCACCCTGCAGAACCCTTGCTCCCACAGCAGCAGCAAACGCCCCTCCCCTAACCAGTACACTTCAGTTTCTTGGTTGCCCAGGTGACGGTTTCTGATCCAGATGCGGCTGCTCCTGTCTCTTAGAAACCGCTGATCACTGTGATGTGCACTGCGTAAACCAATTGCCAGTGACAAGCCCTTCTGCCTCCCTACCTCCTGCCTGCCTATCCCTGAGGACCCGAGCCTGATATTTTCACAGTGATCCCAAACAGTACCCATGGGCCGCTTTCAGATGCAGGGCATCTTCCGGTGTTTCCACTTGCGGTAGTGTCTCAACACATTTACCTGCTCCTCAGCCCCTAGCCCATCCCTGAAGCTCTGTCACCTCTGCATCCCCACCTCTAGAACTGCAAATTTCACCCAAGAGTGACGCAAGAGCAGCAGCCCACCCCAGAGGACAACCTTGGGCGAGATGGGCAGCCTGGAGCGTGCCGTGTGCTGTGCTGTGCTGTCCCGGGCTCTGGTGGGCCCGCAGGGGCCATGCCCTGCAGAAGGTTCTGAGGACAAGCTCTGGGCTGGGCCCAACGGATGGTGGCACCAGGGAGAGATAGGTGAGAGGCCTAGGGGCCTGAAGCCACCTGCCTGGGGATCAGGGAAGGAAGCAGGGCGGGTGTGGGGGAGTGGAGATGGACACGGCCCCAGCGGACCTACGCAGGGCACACAGGAAGCCAGCGCTGTCCATGGTGATGGCCTGCAAGAGAGCCCAGGCACCAGGGCCAGCGGCTCAGAACACAGGCTGCAGGGCCTCTCCTCACTCCATCCGCGGGTAGAGGGACAGGCACCCCTCACGTCATCTAGGAGCCTCAGCCAACACTGGGCTGAAGGAGATGCCCCCTGCCTGTGCCCTGTGGAACCACCCCCTAACCCCTCCAACCCTATAGATGGTATGTTTCCTGGAATAAAGAAGAAAGAGCCAGGAAAACCCCCAGCCCCAAAACAAGGGAGGTGACACACCTGTGGGATCCAGCCAGTCAGCCACGCTGGTACCCTGAAACCTCTGGCCAAGCACGCCAGGGTAGGCCTCCAGGAAGTTGACAGTCTGCAGTGGGCTTTGGAAGCGCGCTCCATCTAGAACACACATGCCGGTGACTTTGGTGAAAGGCCAGGAACCCAGCAGCCAGGAACAGACTCTGAGCCTCGCCCGGGATGGGGGACTGGCTCTGGCAATCTCTGGGACCGCCCTGTGTCTCCTGTCACAGACACAGAGCACTAAGCCAATCAGAGTCCCCACACACACCCCCACCCCACACCCACCGGGGCTACCTTGCTCCCAGCGCTCCAGGAAGCTCAGCAGGTATTTGCTGGTCTCCTTCAGCAGGATATTGTTGTCACCCTCGTACGTGCAGTTTGGGTCATTGTCATCTCTGAGGTCACCCAGTCGGTTCACTGCGATGGAGCAGGACAGCATATCGGTCCATGCTCATCAGAGAGTCACCCGGTCATGCCTGCACCCCGCTGGACCACAGAGTGAGCTCCTGCAGCCTGGCTCCTCCCACCCTGTCCCCTTCAAATTGCACCGGAGACCTCAAGTGAGGCCTGCAGTGCTAACCTAAGCACAGACAGGGGCCTCCTGGAAGCTCGTGGGACGCAGCAGGCACAACCACAGCACTGTGGACTCAGTGGTCCTTGTCCCTGTGAGCACCCAGCCTGTGGGCTACCAGGCAGCACCTCCTCACTGGGAGACCCCAGGGACAAGGTGTTTCTGGAAGCTGACACCACGGGCTGGCAGGGAGCTGCCCTTTTCCTCTGCACCTGACGGGCCCTTCTCTAACATGCTGCATGGATCTGAAGCAGCACTCACTGGCTGCAGGCTCTTCAGCCAGGCCAACAACACTCGTGCCTTTGCAGGGCATCCCTGCCACCCCCTCGGCCACTGGAGTTTCCTTCTCTGGGGGAGAAGAGGCTTTTCTTTTCCATCCTCCCCACATGGGGTGAGACATTCTGTACTGGACACGTTCACAGGAAGTGCGGGGTCGCCTAGAAGCTCTGATCCTTTTCTCCCCCGGCTGCTGTCACATCACATTGCTCCGGCCCCTCAAGGCCAATTAAGCCACTGAGCAGAAAGGGCTGGGACACGTCTTACACAAAAACCCTGTGCTCAAGATTCTGAACCTAGATAAAACCCCTGGCATCTGCCCCACTCCACCTCAGTGCTTGTGTAAGGGATGAATCTGGACTCAGGCCAAGATTCAATTTCCTCACTCAAAACCAGGAGGGAAGCCATCGACAGTGTCTCTGTGAGTTACAGCGACAAATAAAGACCGCTAAGGCACTGCCCAGAAGACAGAGCTGGGCACAGCAGTGACTTGGGCGCAGGCCACACGACGTCACCTTATTGGAGTGCACACGGGTGAGATCAGAGGTGACAGGCGTCACCACCCAGACGCTCATCAGCAGTCACGTGGGGCAGAGCACAAGATGCTTCCGAAGGTCTGTGAAGGCCGTGCAGTCCTCTTGCCTTGGAGCCCATGCGGGGCCTCCTCACAGTAAATAGCCAGTCCTCACGAAACAGTTACTTAAGACCTGCGCACGGGAGCCTGTGCGGGTCAGCTGAAACAGCTGGCACAGGAAGGGCTCTCATGTTGACATCACCTCAGCAGATGCACAGTTACCAGCCTGGGGCCCACGTACCGCCCAGAGGCTCAAGGGCCTGCCCGGCCAGCACGAGGTCCTGCATTCCATCCTCAGTACCAAAACAAAATAAAGCTACCAGCCAGGCTCCTGCCAGCTCCTCTCCTAGAGCTTTGGGGCACTGATCCACTTGATCCACTTGACCTCTGCAGGACCCTGTGCTGCGGGTGGATGCTCGATCCCACTTGCCCACAAAGAACCAGAGGCACAGCCAGGCTGAGCAGGTGCCCAGCTGCAGCGCCAGGGCAATGGAGCCGGGTTCTGCCTCATGCCAGCGGGCCACCCACGGTCCAAACCACAGTCCAGAGGCTTAGAGAACACACCATCAGTGAAATTCTAATTTGTAGGGTTAAGGACTTTTCTAGGGTGAGGGAGACACAAAAGGAAAGGAAAAAAAAAAAAAAAAAAAAGTAGGGAGAGTGATGTACGTGTAGCTTCTTGAAAGGAAAGGAACGCCCTGCACTGCACTCACTAACAAAATACGGTAACACCCGGTGCTCGTGTTCCATGCAATCACTGGCCAGAGAGTCGTCAATGAAATAGCCCCTGGCCCCTGCCCTGGCTTTCTGTGGCTACTCCCACGTTTTTCCCTATTGCATTTGTATCCCAATTTGTGTGCAATTAACATCTATCTAGGGCAGGGGCAGGCAAAACTTGTCCCATGATGGCCCGGGGAGCAAATCATCAGGTTTGGGGAGCCGTGGGGTCTCTGCCAGTGTGGCACAGGAACAGCCACAGACCACGCACACAGGCAGGAACGGGGCGACTGTGTTCCAATAAAACTGCATTTATAGAAACCGGCAGGGGTGGGGCTGGATGGTCGGCTCTCTCCGGCACCCTGGCCTAGCGTCAGCGTTGTGGCTAAGGACAGAGGAAAGCAAACGCCAAGCGCTCTCCCGGACTCACCTGCCAGGTAGCCGTGCCCACCGCACGCCTCCCGGCACTCCTGGATTCCCTGCTGCGCTGTCCAGGAGACCAGGGGCTTGGCCGCTGTTGCCAGGGCATGGATCTCACGGCTGAGCTCTGCCTGGGGTAGGGGGTGAGGTCCAAAGAGAAGGGGTGAGAGGAGACTTGGGCTCCTTCCGGTCTCACCTGAGGCACCCCATGCTTGCAGGAAGAGACCAATTCCAATTCAAAGCAGGGACCGACTCATCCGAGGATGCACAAGGTGTGGAACTCAGTGCCCTGTGAGAGGTGGCGGTCGCTGACCCGTGCACTGGGCCAGGGCAGGCTGGGCTGTCTCCCCTCTTGCCCTACACGTGCTCGGTTGATGTCATTTGGTTTCTGATTGATCACCAAAATCCAAAGAAAGAGACACAGGTCTGCTAACTAAAGTGACCAGGGTAGGTCTTCTGGTGCATACGGGGACCCTTCAGGGCTTAGCTGGGTCAAACCACTGGACTTTAGAGAAAACAGAATTGTGTGTTGGACGCTTCACAGGACAACACCGCCACAGTCAGTGGGCAGAGTTGCCAGGCCTCAGGGCGGCACATCGAACCCCGTTCCTAGGCGACAGCCTGGTTCAACCTTGCTAGACCCCAGCGGCCCCACAGTGAGTCCCCTAGCTGTTGTGTGGCGGCCCTGCCTTCCGAGCTGGAGTCCCTGCCACAGGTCTGCTGCGGTGACAGCACTTTAGGGTGTGCAGACTGCTTTCAGACCCTTCAAATGCACAGGCTGCTCCCCCCAGGGGCGGCCCAGGAGGCTGCGGAGAGCCACACAGTAAACCAGCAACAAAGCAATCGGCCCCAGGCCTCTGTCGTCTGCGCTGAGCTCAGAGGATCTGCATGCTCCCTGCGGGCACAAATCCTTGGCTACCGACTCCAGCGCAGTCAGCAGGATGCCGACCTTTGTGCAGACCATTATGGAAGGGCAGCCTGTGAGAGGCCCTGTGAGGGCTGTGGACGTGGATTCTGCCAAGCCATCACATTCTCACAGGAGGATGGTGGTGAACTCACAGGCGGGAATGGGGAGGAGGGGCGTCAGCACTCCCTTGAGGGATGGGGACGTGGACGGGTACAGCCCACACGCAGAAACCACAGCGCAGGCTCAGTCTGGGGTAGAGGTCTGTGTAGAAGCTCTGGTTCCCCTCCCATCCAGAGCTAGGCAGGTGGCCTCAGCAACAGGCAGGGCTGGAGCCTCACCTGCGGGGCTGCATGGTCTCCCCCGAGCAGACCTCCGTACAGTCTCATCAGGTCCAGCAACAGCGACTTGGAAAAGTGGTCCAGGACATAGGCCGCCGCCAGATACGGGAGCAGGCGCCACTGCTGGAAGTGACACAGAAGACGTGGTCCCAGAGGGCCGACCACCTCCGCAGACACAGGCCTGGGTCAGGCTGCCAGTGTATGAAGAGCCAGCCCAGCGCTTAGACTGCTGGGGCACGGCCTGGGCTCCCCTCCAGCCCTTCCTCCCTCCAGGCCACGCAGGTGCAGTGACCACACCCGAGGCAGGTCGGGAAACTGGCCAGTACAGAGCTACGCGGCCCTCAGAGTTTGGAGAGTGTCCACACCCGTGTAGGCCGGCACCTGACACAGAGCAGGCCCAGCCTCTACTAGAGGGATGACGGGCAGGACAATAGGCCACAGCCACCACTGTCCCACATCTGCCGAGGAACAGCCACTGTGCCAGCCACGTCCTTGTCCCACAAGCCATCCAGGCCCTGCCAGCTCCCCAGGCAGAGGCATCACTAGGCCCAATGCCCAGTGAGCGTGGCAGAGCCTGGGAGGCTGGCACCTTGCCCAGGCATACAGCCTGAAAGGGGGACATGGCCATGGCTGCCGTAACCACTGCACTGCTACAGATGTGCTGGCCCACGGGGCCACGGGCAGCTGTGGGGCCTCTCGAGCTGGGAAGGCGTGAGCGGGCACTCTGCTTTCCCTCCTAACCCAGACTCCTGGCATGGTAAAAGAACAGCTGCGAGAGACACAGACACCTACAGTCTGCCACCATTCTTAGCTGCTGTCAGACGCACCATGGGGCTCACTGGCCCAGACTGGACCGGTTTAGCTTCAGGATCTCAACCTGTGCGCCCCATCTGATGGTCCTCGGTGCTCCACAAAGTGGGAACGAGCCCAACCTGGACACTTACGCAGGGCTGCGCCCCACCCTGTACCACACCCCTGCTTCCGATGACCCATCCCGGGGGCCAGGCTGCACCTCTCTAAAGGGGAAGCACTCACACACGGAACGGCAGTAAGTACAGAGCCCCTGAGTGGTCTGACCTGCATCTGGTACTCAAGCACCGGGATCTCCTCCTCCTCCGTGGGGCCGAACTGACGCCGTGTGGCTGAGAAGCGGACTGCGATGCACACGGCCTGCTGCAGGTTCACCACGCACATGCCGGTGATGAAGATGCGCCCCGAGGACAGGCTACCCAGGGACACCCCAGTGCGCTGTCTGGCATCCTGGGGAAACGGAACAGTGACGAATGCCGCCGGGTGGAGGGGCTGCCTGGGAGGGTGGCTGGGGCTCGAGGGCGCTCCCTCCCCAGCGCTTCCCACCACCGGCGCTCGAGATCCCCAAGGACCACCCTACCTTAAAGGTGGTGACGTAGGTGCCCTGGGGTGTGACGTCCCCGGCCCGGTTCAGGAGATCCTGCCGGGGAATTCTCACCTTGTGGAACATGGCGAAACTACACGGGAAAGGGAATGACTCTGTCATGGGAGTCCCCTCCCCTGGCCTCTCTCCTCTCCCTCAGGCAGCCTGTAGGTGACATAACCCCAGAGACAAGAGCGCATGGTGGGAACCGTGCATGGGGCACCACGGAAGCTGCAGCCTCACCCCTGCAGGACGCAGGGCAGGTCACCCGCGCACAGGGGGGACCCCGCTCCCTGGCAGGAGGACAGTGCTGAGCCTAGACACCAGCAGCTCTCCCCACAAATCCCCTCAGAGCCGAGCCCACAGCCAGCGGGCAGGAACGTCAGCCAACTGAAGCTCCAGCGCTCACTTCACAGGAGCGCGGCACATGGCTCCACTGCCCCAGGACCACACGGTGAAGCCTGGAATGTTTGCGTGGTCGTCAGGTCAGCAAGACCTATTTATTTCACAACAGCTTACGGAACAAGGATCTGCAAAATTACAGTTATTGCGAAACTGCAAAAAAAAACTTAAAAATATCAGTTGTTTCCATGGCAGCTCATCAGATGACTAAGGTCACACAGGGTTGTCAGTATCTTCCACGGCTGGGTGTGGTATTGCCTGCCTGTAATCCCAGCACAAGGGAAGCCGAGGCAGGAGGATCACTGTGAGTTCAAGGCCTGCCTGGGCTTCAAAGTGAGCTCAAGGCTAGCCTGAGCTGCATAGTGAGACCCTGTCTCAAAAAGACAAAAAAAAAAAAAAAAAGCATATTGTTCACGACAACTCAGCAACCCTCACGAGTAAGGTAGGACAAAGCTCATCTCCATGCTGGAGATGGATGATCTGCTGGAGAGGGGCCACGATACTGCTTTTTGCACACTAAAAGATCTTAAAATTGGTTTTAAAAAAATCCCGCTAAACTGTAATCCTGCCACAGGAGCAGACAAGCAGCCGCAGAGCCCAGCAGATGGTTGCAAACCCAAGCCCTGGTGCCCTCTGCTGGGCGACTCTGCAACCCGCAGGCTGGATGGTCCCGGCACCTGGCTCACGGCCACCGCAGGCTCAGGGTTCTCCCAGGCTGCGCCTCTGGCCAGCCCCCGGGGCCACAGAGCTGCGGCTCTGCTGCTCACGGCTGCAGAGGTCCCAGGCAGCTGAGGCCCCTGAGCCTCTCAGCACTGTCTCGAGCTCAGCGTCCCCATCCCAGCCTGCTGCAGCACGTGCTTGTCCTCCTGAACAGGCACTGTCCAGGGAAGCAAGCGTGGGCTCCCTGGGATCTCCAAAATAAAGCGGAAGACTCTCAAGCCAAAGGAGCAGCGACCCTGAGGCCAGCGCACCGGCGGCAGGGAAGGTACAAGCTCCGGCACAGGCGCATGCCCAGCCCCCGGCATTTGCACGGCCACCCGGGCCGCAGCCTCTCCTCTTGGGCCAACCACAGCCCACACCTTGTCTGCAGCTCCCCCACTGAGAAGTCTGGGCAGAGCAGCAAGACCTCCTCCAGGGGCATCCGACCAGTTCAACGCCCTTGTTCACTGCCATGCGACCAGTGCTCCACTAATCCCCATGCTACACTGACACGACAGGTAAACCAGAACTCTCTTCTGGTTTTCAACTCAGAGCTGGTGGGCGGAAGAAGGGCAGGCCAGAGATGTACCCGTGGACACAGGTCCTGGCGTTCTGTGGGACAGTGTCGATGCTGAGCCTGAGCCCCCCGAGCGGGAGGAGCGGGAGGAGGCAGGCATGGCTGGGCCGGGCCTGAGAGTAGGGCGCCATCTACTGGGGAGCAGGTCCACAGAGGACTGGATGGAGAGGCACCCAGGGGCTGGGGGCATGCAGGCACAGAGCCTCCTCCAGGGTCCCACAGGCGAGGTCAGCACATGTAGCCCGGGGAGGGGGCAGAGGGCAGGCCCAGCCTAGGACCTGAGGGATCTCGGTGCCAAGCTCAGGCAAAGGTGCCCAGGAGGACGCACTGCAGCTGCCAGGGCGCGTGGCGCTCACCCGTTGTCCAGGCCATTCTGCCCCAGCTTCCGCCCCATGTCACCGACCATCACGCCCGGCATGGGGAGCAGCGTCTTTGGGTCCCGGATCTGCACAAAGACCAAGCAGAGCAATCAACGGCCCCTGGAAGGATCGCAGGAAGGTGAAACCGCAGGTGCCCAAGGCCCTGGCGGCAGATCCAGCAGTCCCTCTGGATGACCATGGGTCACACTGTGTCCCTGGAAATGACGCGGCCCAGTCCCAACCCCAGGATCTAAGCACAGGGTTTGATGTGGAACAGGGTCTCCAGGTGCGATGCGGTAGAGATGGTGAGAAGGACCAGCCTGTGTTAGCCCACAGGCCCCAAATACCATGACAGAGGTCCTTACAAGAGGCTTTTTTTTGGCTGGCTAAGGTTGCCTTAAGGGTGGGTGTGGGAATCGAACCACCATCCCGTGCCTGACTGGGATTGGCCGAGAAGGCGCTTAAACCACTGAGCTAACCCGAAAGCCGCCCCCCCCCCCCCCGCCCCCAAGGTCCTTACAAGAGACA
>PVKN010000317.1:0-56991 GCA_004027915.1 Capromys pilorides | reverse complement strand
GGGAAGCAGCAGGGGCCGCCACACCCGAGGCCAGACTTTCCGCCTCCACAACAGTGAAACAACCCTGCCTCGTGGCCTCCACGGCTGAGTGGCAGTGACTTCCCGTGGTCCTAAGCCCTGCTGTGCTGCTCGACTTGTGGCAGCCCCAGAGCAGGATGGTGGTGAGAGGTGACACTGCCCACGGGACACCAGGACACCCTGCCCATATCTCAGGCACAGGACTCCTATGGGATGCTACCAAAATGTCAAAAACACAACCACGCATGCACACACATGCCGAGGGTAAGTGCCAAGGACGTCTGTGGAACGCACTTGTGGAACCAAAGCACGCAGACCCAATGGGTGGTGGCCGGTTCCACCGTGTGAGCTGCAGAGAAAGGACCCAGGGCTCGTCCCACGGGGCCACAGCCATGCAGAACCTGCCACCTCCTCCTCACCAGGTCAAGGCTGACGTCTGCAGGTGTCCCTGTTGTTCTAGGGAACAGCTGCGCCCACTGCGGGGGCCAGGGCTGGGGTCGTGCATCCCAGTGAGCACAGGGACACCCACCATAATGGGACAGAGCTCACGGCGTCCACAGCGCCCCAGGGCCAAGCCCGGCTACCAGCTTTACAGAAATATCCCAGGCTAGGGTGCAGCTTGTGCAGGAGCTCGTGCTGAGCACCAGGAGGCTTTGGGCTCTGCCCCAGCATGAAAGGAAGAGTGACCCAGAGAGGAGGGGGGAGAGGGAGAGGCAGAGGAGACGAACTGAGCTGATCCTGCTGGGAGACCACCACACAGACTACTAGTTTTGTTTATTTTGTGAAATAATCATCCAAATTCATTTACTTAAAAACTGAAAAGGGGTTAAGATCCAAACCCCAGGCCTCAGTCTTGTGAGGAGGCTCAGTAAAGACCCACACAGATTCGCTCAGACCTTTTGAGACACATCCCCTGAAAACACCACCAGCAAAGCCGCAATGGAGAGAAGGTGTCACGGTTTGAAACGTGCGCGCAGCAGCCAGGGGAAGGAGCCAGGTGGGGGCTCCTCCAGCCCCTTCCTGTCTCCACCCCCAACCCCCGTGTGGGCACAGCAGTGCCCCAAGTGCTCCTGCTTCCCCGGGCCCAAATCCACGGGCCCAGGCCACCACGGACTGAAGCTATGAGGCCGTGAGCCCTGACAGAGACCATTCCTCCTTGAGTAGGCTTATCTGGGTGCTTCCCACAGACACAGAAGGCTGACCCGCCCAGAGGGCAAAGTGCTAGAAGGCAGGGACACTTGTCATCCCAGAAGGCCATGCGAGCTTTCAGGTCGTCCAGAGCGCAGCAATTATCATACCCTGATGCCTCCTGCGTGGAGGAGTGAACCGCGGGCCAGCAGTAGAGCTAACCGGGTGCTGCGACTGTGTCTAGGAAGCATTTTCAGCCAGGCACCATGGTGCGTGCGCACAGTGGGCTTGGCAGGCGAAGAGCCCCGGGAGCAGTTCCAGCCCAGCTCTCGAAACAGCCTCAGGTGCTGTGCCTTGTGGTCTGAAGCAGTGGCCTCAACCTCTGGGCATGGGGGCTGCGTTTCTAGAAGATGATTTTTCATGGGGGGAGGGGATGGGTGGGGGGCTTTGGGGTGATTGAAGGAGCTGCACCCTACAAACCTCACTGTGCAGTTCACAAAGGGCTAGCAGCTCTCACAGGCCCTCGCCTCAGATTCTGTGAGAATCCAGTGCCTGGTGATCCCACAGACGTAGGACTCGGGGTGAAGGGGGTGAGGGAGAGCGGCTGGGGCTCTTGCTCAGGCACAGTACACCTCCCGCTGTGAGGTGGCGGGAGAGGGGCCAGCAACCCCTGGACCAATGGTTATCTCAATGGCCTCCCAAAGCCCATGTGCTAAGGTGGAGCTTTCGGGAGAGGCCCGGGTCAGGGGCTGACATACTCATCACTGGGTTAGAGCACCGAGGAGTTTACAGCCAAGTGTGTGGCTGGGAGGTGAGGCCTGCTGGGAGGAGGGGTGCCTGGGGGGCACGGCCCAGAAGGGCTCTTCTCCCTCCTCCCTGCTATACTGCCGCTCTACCCTTCCTGATTCCACTCTCCTCCTCCTGCCAGGCCCCTCGGCCATGCCACCCTGCCTTGGAGCCAACGGCTCTGAATTGGGACCGCCACAAACAGCCAAACGAAACGAATCCATCTTTCTTTCTTTCTGTATTTGTTACAGGGTCTCACTATGCAGCTCAGACTCGCAGAGATCCTCCTGTTTTCAGCCTCGCCAGTACTGGGATGATAGGTGTGCACAACCACCCCTGGACTCCTCCAAACTCCGGTCGCTGGCTCAGTGTGCCCATCCGAGGGTCTGGTCCCTGAGCGCTTGCTCAAGCGGGTGCTTAGTTGGCTGAGCGACCTCACCGGCCCTGTCCCCCCCTTAATTTGTGTTGAGTATTACGTTTCTGCAATGATAAAGCACCTAAGATGCGTGCTATAGGGAAACAGAGCTCTGCAGCAAGACATTTCCAGCAGGAGGAGTCCCAGCCCAGCACTAATCCACGCTCACAGAAACCACACACGTGGCCCGGCCCAGCTCCCACCTACCTGCACCACGAAGGAGTGCAGCCCGTGGCACTGGCCGTCCGGTGTGTACAGCTGTGCAAACACCACACCATGGGTCGCCATCTTGCCCATGTTGCCCACCCAAAACTTGGCAGCTTCAAAATCAGGGGAATGGATGATAAACTCCTGAGGGAGAGAAGGCAGAGTGGTCACCAACAGAGACGGGGGACTGCCCTTCCCGAGGACCTAGTACTCTGGGCTCAGAGTCCCTGAGGCCACAGTCAGGACAGGTTGTGCGTGGGGCGGGGTCTTGTGTTGAAGCCGAGCGTACTCCAGGGGCCCTGCTCCAGAAAGCGACAATGAAATTTCAAGAACAAAGCTGTGCAGGACGCACTGCCTGCCAGAAAACACCCCAGACAGAATCTGTTGTCACGTCACCTCCGATGGTCCCTGCCCAGCATGTTTTGTCTTACCTTTCCTGCTACACTCCTGACATGGAAGCCCTGCCCTGTTCACTCCCACCACGGCAGCAGAGGGCGTCCAGACCCCGGGCTCCCGTCACAGCCCGGGTTCAAGACCACATTCACACAGGACCCAGCAGGTGACTGCGGCCCCTGACCAGCGGCCCCTGACCAGCGGCCCCTGACCAGCGGCCCCGAGTGGATCCGCCTCATGTTTCTCTGAACATCATCACCCAGGCAGGTGTTGGGAGAAGGCTGGTGACGGGGCAGCCATCCGAGACCCAGCATGACCCCGGCCCTGTGGCCAGGCACAGGGCACACTCCTCCGGCCATCTATCGGACTGGGCCTCCAGCTGGGCACCATAGGGGTCACAGTCACCATAGGGACGAGAGGGAGCTACGGGGCCAAGAGTAAGCTTCAAACAGAATCCCAGGCTTGGGGATCAGGCAGACACCTGCGTGTGGCAGACCCCTCAGGCCTGGGTCCCCACAGCAGCTAGTGTTCCTGTCAGGAGCCCCTTGTCCCTGCTCTGGCAGAGCAACAGATGGTGTCCCCTTCCCATGTCCCCCCACACAGGGCAAGGGCACCCTCGGGCCACTGTGACACATGGTCTCAGAGCTCTCTCTCTCTTTTTTTTCCCTTCAGTTTTTGAGACAGGGTCTCACTATGTACTCCAGGCTGGCCTTGAACTCACTATGTAGACCAATCCAGCCTCCAACTTGTGGTGGTCCTCCTGCCTCAGCCTCCCTGCTGGCATCGCCCCATGCCACCATGCCCGGCTCCAGAACGTCTCTAATAAGCAACATGTGTGCATTCAGGATTCCCCATTCTTAACCATGTCCCCCGCAACACCTCATCCGCTCCCACCCCAGCTCCGTCCTTCGGTAGGGGACACCTACCTCTGTGGTGGGGTCGTAGTGCGCCACTGTTCGGACAGCGTGGGTGTTGCTTCCGTGACTCAGTTCAGTCAGAGCAAAACAGCCGAAGATCTGGACATGGAAGTGCAAAGCTGTGGGCAGGGAGGGGCCTCCGGGAGGCTCCGCAGGGCCCTGCTACCATCCAGAGGTGGTTTGCACCCTGGCCTCCCCTCCCCACCTAACCAGACGCTGGCTTCCCCATGTCACCTGTCATGCCGGACACCACCCCTGCCTGTGAGGCAGCAGACAGCTTTAGGGTGTGGCGCCCTCACTAGGCTGTATGGGTACTGCCGAGGAGGGCTCAGTTCTCACCGCCTGTGCCTGACCGACGAGGCGGCCCAGGCTCCCGGGGACCCTCTGCAGCCACCCGCCCTCCTCCCCACACACCCTGAGCTCTGTGCGCACCAGGCTCTGACCTACCTCCATGTTCAAGACCTTTTCAATGTACTTGAGATGCCGTTCAGAACCGAGGCTATAAAGAGCTGATCCAAAAACCTGAAAACACAGCGCGTCAGGCAGGCGGTTGGGCATGAAGGGGACCGAGGCTCGATCCGCACAGCTGACTAGCACCTTGGCACCCTGCCTGGGGGAGGGGAAGCAAGCCGGGGCCCAGGCTCACGGGGGCCACAGAAGACACCTGAGAGACGGCCTGAGGGTCTGAGAGCCCTGGGTGATGGCAGGGAGAGTGGAGAAGGGAGACAGCCACCGGGCCACACGAGGCTTGTCTCGTAAGAGGATGAAGGGACAGAAAGAAGCCGCCCTCTTGCTTGGATCTATTCTTTCCCACTAGCCTTCATATAGCCACGTGTGTAACAAATACTATTATGTGGGCTGGTCAAAGAATATGGAATGTTAAATTTTATTTAAAAGTTATAGTAAAAGCCACATTCCCATGAACCACCTCCCCACAGCTCTCCCCCTGCCTTCTAACACATTCGTCCCACTCTTCCGAGCCCTTCCTGAAGCAGCTCTGGAGACCTCTTTCGTGAGTGTCTTTACGTATCAGGCAGGAAGGCAGCTTGTAAAAACACGACACTGTGTCCTCATCCACCTGGGTCCCAGATCAGGCGCTGCATTACTTCTGCTCATTACCAGAGGCAAAACAACCCCAAAGGTGAAACAGCTGAATCAGGGCAGGACACAGAGGCAGTCATGACAGCACCGCTAAAGACGCCCAGGGGCGGGGGCTCTGGAGCCGCTGCAGAACGAGGCAAGAAGGCTGGGAGGAGGGTGTCTGAGGCTTGGGAGACTGCTCTGGGGGTGACCAACAGCAACGTGTCCCTGACATAATAACTTTTTAAAATTTAAGTATTCCTTTGTTTAGATCACAGCATACAGATACATAAAGGAAAAAGGCCCCAGTGGCTCCTCTTGGGGACCTGAAGTTTCACCACACTGCACTGTGCCAAGCACGCACGTGGCTGGGGCTGCGTGTGACCGTGACTCCCCACAGCCCTGTGTGAGGGCGACTCACCATCAGGTGGAGGGCGAACTTGGTGCCCACCGACCAGTCATACGCGCCCAGACAGTAGGTCAGGGCTGGAAGCCGCCGCAGGCTCTGGTCCAGGTTGTCCAAGCTGAAGAAGCCGTACTCAAAGACCCTCTTGCACCGGAGGAAGCTCAGCTCACGGTACTTCTCCAGGGACAGATCGGCCCCACGGGAGCCCGCGAAGAGCGGGTCCTTCTCCAAAGCCGAGAAGACAGCCTTCTGAAAACGCAGGGTACCCGATGGCTAGCTGGAGCAGAGGACGCAATGTCCCCCTTAGGGCCCCACACTGCCTGGGGCACAGTCTGACCTGTTCCTGTCTTCCTGGCAATTTGGGTTCAAAGAGAGGGCCCTGGGTGTTCTTGGACAAGCCTCATTTCACCATGCAGAGGCGGCCAGGGAAGCTCCGGCTCTCCAGGTCTGCAACCCCATTTCTGCCCACATATGGAGGTTTCCCCATCACAAGTGTCCCAGCCCCTGGGTCTCACCTTGAATCGGAGCGTGTCCTCGCCTTCCCAGAAGAGCTGCAGCTCCCTGGGGCTGAAGGACGCTCGTACTCGGTAGGCGTCGAGGGGTCCCCGGGGGGGATCTGACCACAGGCCATCGTTGCTTCCTCCTGGTGTGGGAGCCATCCTGCAGAGAACACAGCGTGTAATCCGTGCCACATCACCCGCCTGCACACACACACACACACACACACACACACACTCAGCTGTGTGTTGCACCCAGAGAAAAGCCGGCCTGAGTCCTGAGGGCAGCGTGACAACCTGTGCTGGGCACTAGATTCCAAAGGCGAATTCCAAAGGTGACCCGGCCTTGTTTTCATTCTGGTTGGCAGAGGATGGCAAGGGTGCATGGGGGAGTAGGGCAGCCTCGAGGAGCGCAGGGCCCGGGTCCAGAGGGCACTGGGCTTTTGTCTCCTGTTGATACAACTTACCTAAGGACACCCTGACCCCAGGTGAATCAGAGCACTTCCCGTGGTGCTCACAGCCCAGTGAACTGCTCCCTACAATCCACTCCCACTATACACAGCAATACATGATATCCCCACCCCCACGGACACAGGCCACGTGCCACAGAACCTTTGACCACGCAGGCTTCTGTCCTGGCCTCTACTCAACATGTAGACATCTGGAGCAGAGAACAGTTCTGGAATTTTCTGCATGGTGTGGACCCTTCTCCAATAGCCTTGGCTAATCACAGCTCTGTAGGACAGCAGCTCATGGAGTTAGGCCTACAGGAAGCCAGAGTTGCTGAGTCCAGGCCTGGAGGCCCAGAGTAGCTTTCAATTCCTTCCATGTGACTGTTGAGAAAGCCTAGGAGTGGATCCTCCCATGGTGGTCACAGAAAAGCTTCCCTGGATGAGAGGGAGATGAGGAGCATGGCTGACCGAGCGAGTGCCCGGGACCCAACCCATGCAGCCTGCCCAACCACCATGCGCTAAGTACTGTGGCCCCTGTGACACAGTGACAGAGGTTCATGGGGGTCCCCGATCTCTGGCTGTGAAGGGGCAGCGAAGGGCCTGGCGCCCAGGAGGGGCAGGCCCCAGACAGCTTCTGAAGCAACTGTGGGCTGGGCAAGGGAGACGCAAGCTAAACAGGACGCGAGTGGAAGAACACAGCGGAAGATGAGACCTGGATCAATGCAACAGAAGAGAGGAGAACAGAGAAAACCCAGCGGGAGCACAAGCTGGTTCTCTGAGGAGACTGCCGACCCTTAGTAGGCTCACTCCAGGAGAAAGAGAACCATCCAGACTGCCAGCCAGAAACCAAAAAGGGGACGGCAGGACTGACCCTAAGGGACGAGGCAGCATTCCAGGAGAGTCCCACAATGCACAGAATGGAGTCCCCTTCTCCCCAGCCCCTGCCTGTCCTCCCACAGGACTAGTTCCACAGGGTCAGTGGCCCAGGAGTTACTCAGGCTGTACACCTGACTGTCATCCGGAATCCCCTCACCCTTGGTCCCATGAGGAATGGGCCGTCAGCCCCACTGTGCCCCCTTAATGCCTGCAGAACCCTTGCACCTCTCTCTTGCCCTCACCGCTGCCCTCCGACGGCTGGGCAATACTGCATGCAAGTAACCGAGTGTAGGTGCGCGGCAACCTCGGTGGCACCCCGCCAGCCCGAGGAGTACAGCAGCTGCTTTTCCAAGCGAGAGACCCAGGCTTCTTAGGGTGGAGCTAACCGCCCAAGCCCCTGCCTCTGTTATCTGGCACAGCTCCCTGTGGTCCCCGTGCTACTTGAAGCCACCAACAGCCCTGCGCAGTTGGGCCTGACGGCCTTGGCTCAAATCCCAACGTTACAGCTCCCATTGGGAGCCTGTGGTCGGGTCACGCAGACAATGTGGTCTCCTACACACTGCACCTAGGCTACTTAGGCCTAGTACTCCACAGGACACTTGGACCGTTCGTGGCAGAAGGGACGCCTTAGCACCATTACTCCGCGACAGCTGCCGCTGGTCTCTTCCTCGGGTAAAACCATGAGAGGCTATGACTGGGGTCTCCTCACAAGGGCCCCCAGACCAGAACAAAATGAAGTCATTCTAAGGGCCTCATGGGCAAACTGAAACGGGAAGGGAGCCGCAAGGGGGCCGCCTGTCCACCTGTCCTGCAAACAGGTGGTCCCAGCCTACCCGCACTCCGGGCTTTAATCCTTGCAAAAGGGTCCCTGAGGTCACCTGACATCCACCAATCGGCTTCTTCGCTAAGCCTCGCTGTCCTCCCCCTTCCGGAGGAAGTCGTTCCCTTCCGCACGGTCCGCGACACTTCTCTGCGGAGGAGAGGGGGTTGTCCCCTGCTAGTCGCCGGAGCAGCAGCTGCCTGGTGACCTCGGGAATGGAATCCGGGCTGTTTCCACGTCGTGCAGGGCCTCCTTCCTGCGTCGGTCCAGCGCAAGGACTAATGCACGTGCGCCCCTCGCGTGGAACCTTACTCGGGCTCCGGACCTACGCTCAGTCCCCCGCATCGCGCGACAGACGCGCTTCTGCAGAGGAGGCGACCCCAGACCAGTCCTAAGCCAACGCGTGGGCCCGCCCCTCAGGCCTCCGGGGGGGCGTAGTCGGTCGCCTGACGCCATCACGTCGCTCCGCCCGGTCCTCGCCCAGAAATGCGGGGTTGCGCTCTGCAGAGGTGCTGTGCGGTAGTTAACCTCCGCGGGGTTGTTCTGGAATGCGTTTTCCGCGTTTCTCCTCATCGATAGGAAGAAGTCAGCCCTTCCGAGGACTTCCCTGCACAGGAATCTCTAGGATGGTCATTCATTGGTAGGTTCCTGGGCCCACTCCGGAGCTGAGCAGCCTGGGCGTTTTCCACCTGTAAGCAAGCCCGAGGGCTCACCGACGCTCGGGAACACGGCCCTGCGCGGGTCCTCAGAGGGCGCCGTGCACGTGAGCTCTCCCGGTCCACAGCAGTGACCAGCACCATCTTCTTTGTTTCTTTCCCACAGGCCTCAGTCCCATGTCTCGGGATCCGCTCCGCATTTGACTGCCTGCGCGGCGACCTCGAGGCCTGTGTGGGGTGTGCGGGTCAGGGTCCAACCCAGGTGGCACACAGTGTATGACACTTGCAGAAGGAACCAACATTTACATGTGAACCAGTGTCTCACATCCAAAAATCTCCACCCAAAAGAAGTCATCGCCCAAACATCCCATCTAATGGGGACTGAAGATGAGTACCACGGCTGCGGGGAGCAGAAAATGAAGTCAGTTTGAGAGATGCATGGAGTGCGAGCCATAGGCAGCACGCGCAGACGGTGGCGTGAGCTGGCAGCAGACGGGAGGAACCCACTGGCAACCCAGTGCCCTACTCAACCCGTCATGTGGCACAGTCTGGGCAGCATTTCAGCAGGGTGCTCTGGCGTTGCTGCAGGGCTCCCAGAGCCCACAGGGGCACCCAGGTTGCTGGGAGACCGAGATCCATGCCGCTGTTCCCATCTGGAGACCCCGCTGGGAGTAACAACAGGGGCGCTCCTTACAGAACTGGCACCTACTCTGGGTACAACCTCTGCCCAGGCTGTAAGTGCTGTCAGGGTGGCTCGCAGGTTTCCCTGACGTCAGAAAACTTCATTCACTTGGAAATCTCTGACCTAAAATGAGCGCCATCTCTCTCTTTCACACACACACACACACACACACACACACTGTGTCTCTCCTCTGCCCCCTCCTCCTCTCAGGTCCATTTCAGCCCCTTCACGGCTGGGTTTAAGACAGTTAGTTGTTCCCCAGCTCTGACCCTGGCTTGACTTCATTACTTTTTTTTGGAGACAGGCCTCACCGTTTTTCAGGAATGCCTTGAATTCACTACACAGTCCAGGCTGGTCTTGAACACATGGCAAGCCTCCTGCCTCAGCCCCCAAAGTGTTAGTATTACAAGGGTGCACCGCCGTGCCGGCTTGTGGCTTGCCTTAGGACCTCTCTCGGGCATTTACCGTCTGTCCTGCAACACTACTCCCCGAACCACTGTCACACCACGGAGCTGCATCCCCAGCCCAAGTTATTCTTTTGTGTGTGTGCCAGGAATCAAACCTTAAGCTTGTTAGGCGGGCACTGTGCCACTGAGCTCTGTCCCTGGCTAGAGAGAGCCCTTGATGGTCCGCGGCTGTCTGACAAGTTTACATTTCTAATCGCACAGATAAGTTATTGGAATCCGACTGAGTTAGTGCCAGCACACCATACCCAGGGCAACGCAAGGTGAGAATAAAGCCACTAAGGCGTATCTGTAGGCTTGGGGAGCCAGCCATGGTGATGACTGTCTGGGACAAAGACCCCGGCCCAGGACTGAGCCCACCCGGGCTTTATTCACTGAGGATGAATGACTGTGAGAATGGCAGGAAGCAGGAGAGTGCTGTGAGCTGGGCTGGGCAAGAGGCCTGCATTCACCTCTGCACTATGCAGATAGCAATCTGGATTACACAATTGATAGTATCTAACGCGTGGGCTCGGTACTTCAGCTCTGATGTGTAATCTTTGGAGCCCCAGGAAGTCATAGCCTCTACAGGCTGATCTGACAGCATAAGAGCATTTGCTGTTATGAAAGAGCAACAGGTGGACACTAGTGGGGGAGATACGCACGCCATCTTTAAATACTACCACCAGAACCTCTAGACCAATATGCATGCTTAAATCCAACCGAAAAGTCCTAGCCAACTCTACATGGAAATAGGGTCAGGCTCAGCCAAAATGCAAATAGTGATTCCTCTTTTGGGGAGAGTCGCCCAGGTGCTCCTCTAGACCTGGCCCCTTTTCACTGACTCTGGTTGTGTGGCTGAGACCAATGTGGAGATGACACCGAGAGCAGCAAAAAGGGTCTCACGCTGGGACCAGGAAGAGGTTTTGTCCAGTATGGTTGGCTACTTCCTGGTAGAGCTGCCAGGAGCTGAGGGGGCAGCTCTTTGGGTGACTCCATGGACAGTGGCCTGGCTGTCCCCTGGTGCAGCTCTGCCAGCAGACCTAAGTGCCCCCCTACCCTGATTCGTCCCACCACCCTGTTGGATCACCAGTCCCCTGCTCATCTCAGCCCTCAGCTCCATCCCTGGTAACCGCACTATCTCAACACAGTGTTAAAATGGAGGTTTCCTCCTGTACTCTGGCATCATCTCCATCTATCCCTTTCTCCTTTCTTCCTCACCTCTGCTTGTCCTGGCTCAGGAATCACAGAACGGTGGGAACAAAGTCCCCAGTGGCTGGACCAAGAACAGGCTGTGGAGATTTAGCACCAAGCATGACTCCATGAGAATTCTGCCAGGGCCACCACACCATAGCGCCCCTCCTCCCAGTGACATATCCAGGGCTGTGCATCAGGGAATGGCAGTGGGTATGAGCCGTGGTCATGAATGTGATTTTGTGTAAGATGCACAACCAGAAGGCTGAACCTCTGGTCTTTATGGTGAAGACCATGCTATAAACCAATGGGAAAGGCTTCTCTCTCAAGTGGCCACGTTCAACACAAAGGGTTTGTCAGCTTGAAGAGAAAGCTGGAGAGGCAGCAGATGGGCTCATCTGGGACTGGCAGGAGACTTTCGCTGAGATACAGGCTCTGTGTTGGGCCAGAGGCAGCCTGCAGCCTGAGGGAGATTTGTAAGCAGGAGTCCTCATGAGCTGTTGGGTCACTGAATCTTCAGTACCCGGAGCTCACTGGAGCTTGCTGTTAGCTCTCTGAAGACAGAGGACCTGTACAGACTGCTTAGCTGGAACATGCAGTTTCGAGCAATAGCCCTGTCAGAGCAGGCCACTGCTGTGGGAGTATCTTGCAAGGAGGCCTCTTCCAGCACTCCTGAGTGCTCTTCCACGGCCTCCACAGTCCACACTGGCAGGTAGAGACACAAGTGACTCCGTGTTGGTTCACAGGCTGAAAGGGTCTTGGTGTTGGGTGAGAGTTCTGGCTGCAGCTGGTGTGGGCCAAACCCGAGTCCAGGTCAGCCTGATGGGCTGGGATTTAGCACTCAAAGTGTGGGAGGCTTCCTGGTAGAGGCTTAGCTCCACCCCTGGCCTCCAGCACTGTGATGCTGAGAACCAAACCAGCTGGAGGGGGTGGGGGACTGGCTGAGTTGCTCCGGGCTCAGTCTAACAGGAGCCAGTGCTGGCCTCCAGTGTGTGCTCAAATTCAAATGTGCAATTGTTAAACTTATGAAATTTCCTATACATTTAATTTATCAGCTCCCAGCTACACGGCCTACACTGCAAATACTCGGTTACCACATGCAGCGAGCCTCTTACGCCACTGCAGACAGGGAACATTTCCAGCTGGCTGGCAGGTCCTACAGGACAGTGCTATCTAGAGACCCCAAAATGTGCCTGCAGGAGACCAGCCTGTGCATCTCTGAGGCATGCGTGCGCGCCGTGGTGTGAGCTGGTTACTCTGAGCAGATGCAGCAGCAGCTCTGCAGAGCTGTCCTTGTGAGAGAAACTGATGTCTGCAAAGGAAACAGCCCTAGTGAAGCAGGCAAGGCAGCTCCGGACAACGCAGGCCACCTGAGACTCTCTCGGCTCAAGAAGACAGCCTCTGGCCACTGCGCCCCCCTCCTGCTGCTGACCCCAGCCCCCAGCCCCTCTTCTTTCCCGTAGCTCAGGACACCACACGATCTTTCATCTTCTGAACCTTCTCTGGCTGCATGAACATCGGTAATTAAATGTGGATTTTCGGGCAGAACTTCGGAAGCGTGGCCAAGCCTGGTCATGCTGGCTTCCTCCCCAGCCCAGCAGCCTCTTGCTGGAGGCCGCTTCTCTGGAAACTGCAGGCCCTGCTGCTCTCTGCAACCCACCAGCCACACCCCCATCTTGCCCACCTTTTGCTTTCAGTGATTTTACACATATTTTCTGTATACCAAAAATATGTGGGGTGGTGATACTAGTGTGGGTCCCCCACCGAATGGAAGGGAGTCAGAGACAAAACATGGCAATCCAGAGAAAATGACAGCAATGCACAGAAGGTCTGGGGTGGTCTGGTTGGTGGCAGGGAGGCCCTGCCTGCAGACGGTGCATCCTGCTGCTTCCGGAGTGGGGAGCAGACCCCGGTGTGTGTATCACAGGGAAGCAACAAAGAAGGCAGCCTCAGATGGTGGTGAGCCTAGTGTCTGAGGGGTATAAATACCATTCTCAGATGGGGTAAGAGGGTTGGGGGACGCAGGCAGGTCGGGCAGACTCAGGTCAGCTGGGGGTGGTTTCCTGAAGGGAACCAACCTGTCTGTGCACAAGTGCGTGGAGGACTGCCTGAAGCTGGCACGCGTGTTTCCCTGATAACCCACATCTGCTGCTCTCCAATAAGAGCCAGGTCGAGACAGGACGAAGAGCCAGTGCTCCACGGTGTCAGTTGGGATCGAGCCTCAAGATGGAGGTTATGACTTCCTGGGGCTGGAAAGATTACACATCAGAGCTGAAGCACCAGACCCCCAAAATATTAAATACTATCTCAATAGCATAACGCAAATTACTTTCTCTGCATATCCTCTCTGAATATGGCGGAGGTAAATGCAGGCCACCTACCTAGCCCAGCTCACCTTCTTCCCACAATTCCCTTTCTCAAGCCTCCCTACCCCCTCCCCCGTTCTCCACTGAATAAAACCCACGTGCAGCCCTGGGTCACCCTCTTTGTTCCGGAAGCCATCTTCGTGGCTGGACTTAGGACCCCTTGGCATCTATCTATCTATCTATCTATCTATCTATCTATCTATCTATCTTAGGATCTTTGTTTTCACCATGGGTTGAACTGGAGTGGTGGATTGGAATTAACTTGGTGGAATTCTAATAACATATTTTTAGGATTACAGTATAGACTCCTTGGGCCAAGATGAGAACCAGGAAGGGACTCTGACATAAGTGCATAAGCCAAGACCCAGGCATGGTGTCACTTGCCACAGGCATTCCTGTGAGCTACATAATAAGAAGCTGTCTCAAAGGAAAAAAAAATAAATAAACAAAAAACTGACACAACTGGACATTTCCCCTTTTCCCCAAACATGGGTTCCTGGATTTATGGCCCCATGCTCCAAAGCCCTGATCATGCATGATTATTCAGAATCAGTCTGTCTCTGTATGTCCCTGTCCCACTCTTTCTCCCCCAGGCCAATGTGACTTGCAGCCGAGAAGCATGGAGTAACTTAGCCATTTCCATGACACGGGAAAACCTTGGGGCCACGAAGGTCACGCAAGCATGAAATCACAGAACTCAGACCACAGGAGGCTCCAGTGGGCTTGAGCCACTGCAGCAGCCTCTGCTTGTGTGTGGGAAGTTGTGGTGCACATCTGCCTCGCCGTCCTGGCAATAATGGACATTACACACCCAGGAGATCAGCTGAAGTGAGCAAGCATGCCCAGCCCAAGCCCAGCACCCGAGGCAATGGAGCCGGCGGGTGGGGGCTAAGATCCCAGTGGAAACCTTGCCTTCCACTGCCGTTAGGACCAACCAGCGTGTGCAGAGGCGACAACCTGACGACAGCAGGATGAGGGAGCCTGCCCTAGAACTGCTGTAGACCTGGGGACCAAGCTGTCCTGCTCTCCTCCCATGTGCACAGCCAGCTCTCCTGGAATCAGGACTCCCTTGGGAACCTTTTTAAAATATTTTCTCTTCAGCCCACTTGTCCCCAAGTCCTCCTAGCACAACTGGAGACCACCACTTGGCAGAGAATAGACTCCTGAGTGCCTAACCTATTACTACTTAAAAAAATTTTTGTTTACTTTTTTTAAAAAGAGTTTATTTTTTTAAACCACATCATTTATTTGTGTTCTGGCTGGCACAGCATGTGGTGCCAGGGATCGAACCGCAGTCCCTGGGGCTGCCCAAGCTTGTCCAAGCAGGCGCTCTAGACCACTGAGCCATCTTGCCGGCCCCTTTTGTTTTATTTACCTCTGAGGTGGTATTTGAGTGTTACTTTTGCTAAAAGAAAAAAAAAAAAAAATCAACTCCACTTGTCCCTTCAAGTACCCAACAGCCATAAAAGCAGAACAAAGCTAAACCTGCATTTTGAAGCCTTCTCCTTTATTAAAACTTTGGAGCCAGGCATGGAGGTACATGCCAGTAATCCCAGCACTCAGGAAGCCAAGGCAGGGGGATCTCTGGATGTTCGAGGCCAGCCTAGGACACATGGGGAGACCTAGTCTCAAAAATCCCAAACAGAAACAAAGACCAGGTCAGATCTTTGCTCAGGTCTGCAGAGAGGCAAGTTAACCACTGGAGAGTGTTATAAGCTGAGGGATTGCTCTGGCACTGGGGAGAAGCCCCGCAAGTCTGGAACAGACTATGAGGTCTTAATAGCGTCATGAACAGAAAAGAAGGGGCGCTATGCGAGGCGAAAGTCACAATGGGACTTCCCCAAGGGAGAGTTCAGTGCAAGAGCTACCGCCCTCCACTAGGGATGGGGCTTGTGTTTCTCGCCCACAAGAAGGCCATGCAGAACCAGTTTAAATCCACCCAGATGCATGGTTGCTCTGTCATTTTTTCGAATCACCTAGAGCAAACTGTGCCCACTAGAGTCACTATAAAGCCAAATCCTCTAACCTAGGGAGCGTCCCTGGCTGCTGTGTTTTGAATACATCAGCATGAAGAAGAAGGATCTGGAACCAGCATGCTAAGAAGGTGCCTACCTCTGTTACAAGCTAACTTGAGTGACTCTATCTTGTACTATGACAACACTTCAGGAGCTGCTTGACTTCTGCCTCACCCCGCCCAACCCTAAACTGTGGAATGTGCTAAGCCTTTTAGAGACAGGATGCGACCCCAGGTGTCCCAAAGCTCAAAATGAAAACTGACTTAACCCCTGCCCTAGTTGACACAAGCCCTCCTGCTGCAGAACAAACTCTGCCTTTGCCCTTATTCCGTCTAAATTCTGTTCTTTCCTTTGTTTGATCAAAACTTTGTACCTCCCCCCACCTAACTTGTGGTCTTAGCCTTAAACACTCCGTCCTGTAATCACTTTGTGTGCAGTCTCTTCAGTTTGGCTGGGACAGTGTCGCCGCTGCGGTCAGCTAATAAAGCGCTCCAAATTTTCTTTTTGGTTCTGGGTCTTTGTTTTCTTCGTAACGTGCAACAACCTCTACATGCGACTGCTCTCTGATATGAATATGCCTGTCTTTACTCAAGCCTCCTAGTTATTCCCGGTCTTCTTGTGACCGGCAAGGCAAAATGAACTTTTTTGTGTGTGTCTTTTTGAGACAAGGTCTCGCTATGCAGTGCAGTTCAGGCTGACCTTGAGCTCACTTTTGTAGCCCAGGCTGGTCTCAAACCCGTACTGGATTCCCAGCCAAAATGAATTCTTTTTTTTTTAATTTTTATTTATTTGTTTGCTTGTTGTGTTTGTTTATTTATTTATTTTGTGGCTGGCCCAGCCTACCCTAGTGGTGGGGCTGGCGCAGCATGTGGTGCCGAGGATCGAACCGCAGTCCTGCAGTTGCCTGAGCTTTCCTAAGCAGGCGCTTTAGACCACTGAACCATCTCGCCAGCCCCATTTTTTTTTTTTTTAAATTTTTTTTAAAATTTTTATTTATTTGCCAAAATGAATTCTTAAAAAAAATAATTTTTTTACTTTAAAAATAAGCCACTGCTCCATACTTCCTCAGGCCGAGGACATAGCTGCCACCCTCAGCTCTCCTCCACCCAGCTCAGACAGTGGCCCTAGGAAACCAAAATCCAGTTTCTCTCCACAGGGAAGGAGGGGAGTGAGACAGGGAGTCCTCTGACTTCTCGGAACTATGAATACAGCTTTTCTTCCCCCAAGTAATGGCCTTCTGCGTCCGGGAAGTGGCAGGCGCCGGCAACCCTCCACGCACTCCTCTGTCCACTCTTGGTTTCCGGTCGGGTGTACTTGCTCCGCGCGCACCCAGGGGCGCAGCCTACAGGGATACTCGCCTGCGCGGTCGCCCACAAGGGGTCGCTCCTTCTCACACTAACTGGCCCAGAAGGAAGACAAAGCAGGACGCACGTGGAGAAAAGGGCGCCTTCCTACGAGGCCCGGTCCCGGCCTCCGACTCCTAGCTCATCCACGCCGAGCGGAGGGGTTCCAGGGGCGCCGTGGGCAGTGACCGACTGCATAACTACACCGCCCCCACAGTCTCCTGAAAACCCCAACGGTGACCGCATCATTATCATTCATCCACGACCTTAACTGCGTGCCCAGAGAGAAAACTGGTTAAACTTAACCAAAACTTGAAACAGCCCGCACAGAAAAAATACGTCGGCACGCCGCACATCAGGGTCACTTCCGCTTCCGGCCGCCGTGTCTTGACGTCACGGAGCGACGGAAGTTCGTCATCAACTGCGCCGGTGCCCAGGTTCTCGAAGTGAGTGGACCATGGCAGAAGTGGGCCGGGAGCTAGTGTGCGACCCCGGCGGGCTGCTCCCTGGAGGTTTCTGGGCGGCGGTGGCAGTGTGGCTGGAGAGGCCGCAGGTGGCCAATAAGCGGCTTTGCGGCGCCCGCCTGGAGGCCCGCCGGAGCGTCACCTTACCGCGGGCGAGCGCGGGCTGGGATCGGGAGGGACCTGGACCTGAGCGAAGTTCTGTCGAGGGCCATCTCGGTCCCAGGCCTGCACTAGGACCCGAGGAGGACACAACTTGTCGCAGACATGAAGGGACTCAGGACCAGCGTCCCCACGGGAAGGAACAGAGCAAAGCAGCCGTAGCGCCTCTGCTTGCCGAGCATCCCGGGCAGCTCCAGAGGACTGGGGACGAGGACGACCCCGCAGCAGATCTGGATTCGCTCTGGGACCGTTTTTCCCGAAGTCTTGTCTCCAGTCATCCGGAGATGCTGTCATTCCTCACGTGCCCCAGAACGAGATCGCTGTCAGAGGCACCGCATGAGCTCGACCTTGTCCTGAGAACCGTCATCCCGAAAAAGAGCCCGTACTACTTGGTGACAGCTCCGAGGAGAGAAATTGTCGTGCAGGGTAAGGACATAATTGATAGTGGAAGGGTGCAGTTAGAGTAAAGCACATTCATTGAGCTTCGGGTTAGTGAAAAAGTACCAAGCGGGTCACTTCCTTTATCATGTTCTAGAGGGGTTGTAGGCTTTGGATTGCTTTTTGAGAGGGACATACGGAAATGTACTCTATGTTCTTAGGACAGAGAGTGGGAGAACTGTGTGGAATGGTGGGTATCCAGAAGGCTTCAGGGAGAAAGCGGAGGATGTACAGGTTGTTGCGTGATAAATAGGAATTTAACAGGTAAAGAGAAACCGAAAGACCGATGCAGAAGTACATGGCAGTTGGATGGCTGGGAACGTACTAGTTTGCAGGGGCGAATTTCAGATACTTATTTTCAGCCTTACTGACCTTGAGTCTTCAGCCGCTCCCCACCTCAGGCTTTATTCAGCAGCGAATGGGTTCTCTGTTGCTGCTGTAACAAACTGCGGAGGGTGGGCACCTTCTGTGGAAGGTGGATTTTGATTGCGAATACCTAGCTTGAGAGTCGAAGCATGTGTTCCTTTCTAACTTTGATATTGCTAGTTTTTATATCAAAAAGAAACGGTTGATTTTGGAGGCAGAATTTCATTCAACCAAACGTTAAGTTTTATACAGACTGACATAATGCCATAAATCATCTTATGGATAAGTGGCCGTGCAGGCATTTTGAGGAGAAGGTGAGTCAGAGCCCCTGAGACAGGTGGGCTCTGCACAAGATGGGCCCTTGGGCTGAGCGACGTCCTGTGGTACCTGTGTCAGCAGATCGAGGTCACCAGTCAGTGTGCAGCTAGAGCACCGGCCACCTTCTCTCCAGCCCATGTGCATCTACTCTTCCCTTACCTCTGGGGAGATGTGGCTGCTCTGCACTCTCGGTAGGTGCCCAGCTGTGGTAGGAAATAAGCCCGGTGCTCTCCTCCCCCGCAGGAAGTCTCCGAGGGAGGGAAGGCTCAGATACACTGTTACTGTTGTCCCTGTGCTCTGCTGCTGGTCAAACTCCCAACTCAGTGATTGTAATCTGTAGTCATTGTCTTTTTTTTTCCCCCCCTCCAGATGTCCCCAATGGAACCGTAACCTTCTTACCTCTGGAAGAAGATGAGGAAGAGAGTTTGAAAGTGAAAATGAGCAATGTGTATCAAATTCGACTGAGTCGCAGCCAAGCAGAATGGTAAGATGGAACAGAAGATTGCTGGTTCCCTGATACGCTGGTTAGCCGGAGCAGGTCTTCACTGATGTCTCCGGGCAGTTCTTGCTGGTGCTGCTCTTGTGTGTATAGGTTGCAGCCTGGCTGGCATCCTGAGCCTGCCTTCCACATGGCCTTGCTGGGTAGAGGACCCAGTTTTGGCACCCAGCGGAGTCCAGTGCCGCTGTCTTTCGTGTCTGCGGTGTGCTGAGGGGCAGTGCTGCTGCCTTTCCCAGTACTTGGCTCATTGTGTTGAAAGCTTGGGTGCCAGTGGGCTTTGGGAATTGTTTGAATCTAACCTCACCTAGCAAATTAGGCATAGATGAGTTGGCAGCTGAGTGGGGTGTTAGAGAGGGGCCGGGTGGAGGCAGTGCGGAAGTGGCTTGGTGTCTCCAAGGCTCTATTTTGCCCCAGCTGCTTTCTCCCTAGCTCTCCCCCGCTCCTTCCTGGCTGCCTCCCATGAGCAGCTCTTCTTCACCGGACCCTGCCACCCTGACCGACTGTGAGCTGAGCCCTCGGGGCTGTGAGCCAGGACAAACCTTTCCTCCTTGGGGTTGATGTCACGACAGCAGCAGGCTCACGGAGGCAGAAACGCTTGTGGGGTGTCGGGTCCCTTCCTGGCTCTCATCTCGGCCCAAGAAGTCTAAACTTATATTCCTAATAACCCGTTATTGGAATTCCACCAAGTTAATCCTAATCTACCACTCCCAGCACAATCCATGGCGATAACAAAGACACTAAAATATATTTATACAATTAATGGGGAGCCAAGGGGCCCTAGGTCCAACCAGGAAAGCGGCTTCTGGAACCAAGAGAGCGACCCAGGGCTGCACTTGGGCTTTATTCATGGAGAAAGGGGAGTGGCTTGTGAAAGGGAATTGTGGGAAGAAGGTGCGCACTGAAGGAAATTGTGGGAAGAAGGTTTAGAGATTAACAAACAAAGTAATTTGCATTATGCTATTGAGATAGCATCTAATATTTTGGAGGTCTGGTGCTTCAGCTCTGATGTGTAATCTTTCAAGCCCCAGGAAGTCATAGCGTCTATCTCAAGGCTTGATCCTGGCTGACACCGTGGAGCATTGGCTCTTCGTCCTGTCATCAGGGAAACACGCATGCCATCTTCAAAAATTACCACCAGCGCCTCGGCTAGACCAATACACACCGCTTAAGGCCAATTGAAAGGATAATGAGAAGTCCTAGCCAGCTCTGTACACTTCAATACGAGGGAATAGGGTCAGGCTCAGTCAAAATGGAGACAGTCGCTTTTCTTTTAAGGAGAGCTGCTCAGGCGGGCCTCCACAGTGGAGGAGTGGTGCAAGCAGTGCCTCAAGCCTGTGTGGTGGTGGCGGCACTTGTACGGAGAGGGGGGCACCTGGTTTATTTCTGCAGGTGCTTTTAAAGTTAGCGCAAGGGCGAATCCGCTCCTTGCTCCCCACAGATGCTCTCAGAGCCACGACTGGCTGGTCTGCTCTGGGACGTTCTTGGGTGTCATGACCTGGGTTGCTGGGGAGCAGCAGACCGTGGGCTTTGAACTTAGACACCCTGGGGATCTCCACTAGCAGCGTGGTCTTGGCCCATCACTGCCTCCAAGGCCCTTGGTCCTCTCACCTGTGAAGCAGGTCCAGTAATGGTAGCCTCTGAGGAGGGGCCCGGGCTGGTCTTCAGAGGGGTTTGTTGCAGGCTCAGAGCCCAGAGTGCATAGTCCCTAAGATCCGTGCCCCTTAGGACAAATAAGCGTTGCTCTGAATTGCTAGAAGGACCTGCCCAGGTCCCTGGCATGCTCACCTATGCCCACGCCTGGCTGCATGCTTGGGCCTAAGCTCCAAGGAGATGCCCATGTGAGTGTGCTGAGGTACGCAGCGTGCCTGGCCCTGTGCGTGCCCCGGGCAGGTTGGCCTCATGGGCTCATGCTCACTGTTCTTTTACAAACACCGGGAGCTTGGCTGCTGCATGCCCTGGGTTGCTGTTCCCAGTGTGACCCCACTGGGCAGTTGTCCCTGTATCCACTCAGGCGTGGGTCGCACCTGGATGGGTCTGTCCTGAATTGCTGTGGAGCGCAGGTGCAGGACACCAGATGGCTCTTTTCAGGGAGTTGTGTGCTCAGCCTATGCCAGGTGCTTGTGTACAGGGTGAGCAGATCTTTAGAGGAGATAGAAGGAGGTGCTCTGGGCTCAACAGATGCTGGTGAGAAAACCCAAAGAAACACGGCTCTGATCTAAGGACACGGGATACAAATGACAGTGATGTGCCTGATGACTGTCAAGCTTGTGGGGTGTGCAGCATCCAGGGGGAACCCTGAGTGGATATGGGGAGCAGGCCTGCGGGTTTCCGGACAAGGAAAGAGGGCGGAGCAGGGGAGGAGAGAGCCAGCTCTGTCTACAGAGCCTGCCAGCACCCTGGAGGCCCAACTGGCTCTGACATGTCTTAGAGTGGCTCTGCTGGGACAGGATTATGCCACTCTGGTCTGCCCTGTTGGCAGAAAGCAAGTCTCACTCTCGTCAGGTTAACCAGCCCTCAACAGATTTCCCCAGCCAGTCACAGCCCCCTTCCCGAACAGCCTTGTCCTTGGAACCCTCCTTGAATGTCGCCTCCTGTCCTGTAGCCTGTTTTCTTGGGCTCAGCAAACATGATGCCTTCTCCACCGTGCTGCCCAGCTGCAGGCCTAGGGGTGGTGCTGTTACCTGGGGGGTCCACTGCCCTCTGCACGTGCTCAGGGGCTCCCGCCCTGCTGGGAGGGAGTTGAGCGGAGCTGAGCTGAGGTGGGAAGCTGTGCTTCCGCACTCCGGAGAGGGCTTTGCTCTGTGTGCGGTGCTCCTCTCTGTAACTGCCCCGATGGCTTTAGGGCTTTTGGTAAAATATAGTAAATAGCTTCTGCTTTCTTCTTTGGGTGAACAAACATGTAATCTAAATTTAAAGATCCAAACCAGCTTGCTTACTTATTTTTCTCTTACTTTTAAAGGTTCATATCTGTTTTGATTTTCTGTCCAGAGAAGTGGCATGCGGATGGAGTGACCTACCCCAGAGTCACCTGGCTGGGCGAGGAGCTGCTGGGCAGGCTGGCCCGGTGGTGCGTGGCCCCCGGGAAGAGCGAGTTCAGGAGCACCCTCTCCCTCGTCTCCATCACGAGGTACAGCACGCTGTACCAGGAGCTCAAGGAGAAGTACAGAGCCTTGGTGAAGGTGAGGGGAAGCGCGCAGTCCTGCAGGTGGCTCGGGTCCCGGGACTGCTCAGGTGACGACCCGGGGCCTGGACACGCTGCTTAGCAGAGGCTGCTGCAGGCTGCCCCGTAGCAGCCTGGGGGTTGCAGACAGCAGGACCTCAGGCAGATACCGCATGGAGGGGACGTATTTTATTTTATTTTGAGACAGGATCTCACTGTGCAGTTCGGGCTGGCCTTGTGCTCACTCGTGGAGCCCCCAGGCTGTTCTCGAGTGTGCAGCGATCCTCCTGCCTCAACCTCCGAAGTGCTGGTCGATTTTTTTTTTCAGTAGATCAAAGGAGAAACTTTAATATAAAAGTATTTGAATATTGCATTAGTAATTAATTACATGTTTTTTATTATGAATTTAAAGGCTCGAAAGAAAACCTGAAAAGCTAAATACAGAGGAACATACACTATACTTTCAAAAGAACATAAATTTTATAACATCCTCTTCAGTTAGTTACCTGTTGCTCCAAGTGCCCCCAAGCTGCAGTGACCATTCACAATCCAGGAACCACAGGGGCCGCCTACCTGCCCCGCCCCGGGCGCTGCTCGATTAGCCTCTCGTGCAGGGGTCCCCACGGTCCTGTGTGCTGCTCAACACCTTCGAGGAGCTGCCGACAATTTCAGGGGTTTTCCGTTGTTCCCGGCACGATGGCTTGCCTGCACTGTGTTACACGTGCTATGGGAGATGAGTCTCCGCCTTTCGCGCTGGGCTTTGGCTTTGCTCTTCTGCCGGGTACACACTCCGCACACTCGTGGCTCTAGCCACGGCTGCGCCCCTGCCCAGCTGGTGCCGCCTGTGAGGCGCCGTGGCCCTCCTCTCCACCTGGGCCTCATCCCTCACTGCAGGGCATAGGCATGTCCTGTTACACTAGCAGCAGGGTCATTTTGTGTGCCTCGATGCCTCATCACAGGAAATCAGTTGCAAGCTTGCACTTGCGGAAGGAGCTTGCGGCTTTTATTTTGTCGTGTGATCACTTCAGTTTGAGTTACGCTTTGGGGGTGCTCAAGCCTTGTGAAATAGTGGGGAAACCGAGTAACCGTGTACGTTTGCTTTCAAAAACCTTTCAGGTGTGGCCTGAGGTAACTGATCCTGAGAAGTTTGTGTTTGAAGATGTGGCCATTGCTGCATACCTGCTGGTAAGAACGTAGGTAGAGTTCACACTCCCGTAGAGGTCGCTGCAGGGGGGGCCACCCTAGTGAAGGGCATTTCCCAGCTCCATCCTGTGCCTGGCCACTGAGCGTCCACTTGCCTGGGTTGGCTAGAGTGTGCGGGTTTCACTTTGCCATGTGTACTTGTGACTCAAATTGGAGTTGTGCAGCTGCTGTGTAAGAATGCAGGCTGCAGGCTGGACTGTGCTTAGCAGCGGCCGAGGAAGAGTGTATACCTCAGAATCTCTGGCCCCAGCCCTTTCCCTAGCTGTGACCTTGAACTCAGTACCACAGACTTGACTGTCTTGTTTACCACAAGTTTGGACTAAATAGTTTCTGACCTTCCTTCTGTTGGAATTTTTCTTAGATGGTCTAGAAATTGCACGTTTGTGATTATTGGAGTAAACCAAACTTGAAGGATATAGAGAAAGTGTTGAGAGGCTGTCCTGTCCACGAGGCTGTGCCCCCAGATTGCCACTTGCGTGGCCTCTTTCTCTTTTGTTGGGGTTGGAGTAGGGTGGAGTGGGGTTCGGGGAGAGGATATGGGGTGGGGCGGTGCTTGGAGTGGCTGGGCTTGGGTTCTAGTACTCGGCTGCACCCATCCCTGAATGTGGACTCCCACAAGCAAAGTGTCTTCAGTGCCCACTGGCGGCTGGGCCCATTGTCCTCTGGGCAGAGGCCAGGTCTGCTTGAGTCACCTGCCGGGAGGCCCGGGTCCTTGCAAGGCCTGGCCCTCCCTCGAGCAGGCTGAGTGAGCCGCTGGCTCTGCTGTGCCTTGCCTTGCCTCAGATCCTGTGGGAAGAGGAGCGAGCCGAGAGGGGCGTGAGTGCCAGGCAATCCTTCGTGGACCTGGGGTGTGGGAACGGCCTCCTGGTCCACATCCTGTGCAGTGAAGGGGTAAGTGGGCTCAGGCCTTTCTGGAGTGGAGGGTCAGGACTCAGCTGGCCAGGCAGCGAGACAGCGTACGCAGCTGTGAGCTCTCGAGCAGGGACGGGTGCCTGCCGTGCACCCGTGTGGGTGATGTGGTGCTGATGCGGGGAGCAGGTGCCTGTGGGGCCCTGGGATCTGTGGCGAGGGGTGGCTGGGACCCCTCCTTCCTATGTGGAGAGAAGTGGGGAGGCCAGCTGTGCCCGGAAACTGACCCAGACTGGGAGCGGAGAGCTGCCTCAGGTTCTCTGGGTTCTTTGGGTGCGGCCTGGACCAGGGCCACTGTGGTCCCATGGAGACTCAAAGTAGCTGCTGGCAGGGTTCAGGGTCTTTCCACCTCGTGGGCCCTGAGCGTTGAGGCAGAGCTGAGACTGCCCGCACCCCTGCCGGCGACGTCGGGGTCTCCCGCGGCCCCTGCTGGCGGCAGAGTTTTCCCTCGCTCCTGCTGCCTTACCGTGATAATACTGAATGTGCTGCTTCTCAGTCTTTTGGCTAAGATCAAGTGTGGTTTGACCTGTGACCTCTTAAACTGCTGTTTCAGCATCCAGGCAGAGGGATCGACGTCCGAAGAAGGAAAATCTGGGACATGTACGGACCCCACACGCAGCTAGAGGTACTGGTGTTGCCTGGGTGTGGACCTGTGGGAGCTGCAGGCTCGCCGTGCACATCTACCCAGTGTGAGACCCTGAAATTAGGGACACCGCGGCTCCCCACCGCTGTTGCTCACCCTAGCCTCCAGCCCCTGAGCCTGGGGCGCACCTTCGTGCCCTGTGTGGGTTGCCGGGTGCTGCTCGGGCAGCCTCTGGCGCGTGTTCCTCGCACGCTCTCCCAGGCAGCTGTGCAGACCTTCAGCCTCGGGACCCTGTGGGGGTGCGGCTGCACGCGCTCCCTCTGGGGGCGCCGTGAGCACAGCTGCAGGAGGGCGGTGCCGGCTCTGTTTCCGGGGGCATAGGAGGGCAGTGGTGCACCAACATCCTCGGTAGCCAGCTGCCCGGGGCTGCTCTCCTGCTCCTGCCCGCTCGCCGCTTGCACTGGAATTGGAAAGAAACGTTGGAGACTGTGGCTTGGATTGCCTCACATTTTACTTGTTTGTTGTTTTTGGAGACAAGGTTCGCTTTGTAGTTCAGAGAGGCCTTGAACTCATGTGAAGCCCAGGCTGGCCTTGGACTCACAGGGACCCTCCTACCCCAGCCTCCCGAGTGCTGGCATTAGCATTACAGGTGTGCACCACCACGCCTGGCTGCTTCCTTTTAAAGCTGAGAATAATACTGCAAAAGAAGAGAAGGATCAGAGCAGGGGAAGCGTGCTTGCATCTCTACTTACTTATTCACTTTTTATGCTTTGCTGTTCTGTGATTTGCAATTCTGTGCACATTCACGCATCACAATGCATTTACATTAAATTCGGGTGTGAAGGAGGTGGTGGGCTGGCAGGGGTGCCGGGCGGCTCTGCAGATGCCTGTGCCACGTGTAGGTTCTTATGCACAGGGCAGGGTTGGGCTGTGAATTGGGGCGTGAGGTCAGCGACCAAAGCAAAAGGAACAACGTCACTGACGTCAGGTCCTGGCGTCCCAGCTCTACGCTCCCACACGTGGGAGCTCAGACAGCAAGCGGGAATTCCTGCTTAGCCCCCAGGCAAGGCCGCAGCTAGGCCGCAGCTCCTCCCTGGCCAGGGGAAGCTTGCTGGAGCACGCAGTCGAGGAAGGCCGCTGCAGGGGGCTCTGCTTCCGATTGCCAGTGTCATTCCCTAGTCTCAGCAGCAGCGTAGCTTACTGGATGTCAAGGACACAGGCCCCAGGATTCCTCACGGCAGGGTGGTTTAGCCAGCAAGTGTCCCACGTCAGGGGTCTCCCAGTTAAGCACTTCCTTCCCACAGGTGTGGGTTTCTGCTTGTCCATAGTGTAGAAATGCAGAAGTGGTTCACAGCGTGCAACTTCACAGATCTCTCCTCCTGGCAAAGCCTCGCCTGGTTGTGAGCGAGAGCGTTACCAAGCTGCCTGTTCTGGCAGCAGCCTTGTGACAGTTGCAGGTTGGCTTAGCCTTGCAAAGCAAAGCTGTGCATAAAGTGGGAACGGTGAAGGTCACGGGGTCAGGTGAGGCGGGCGGCCCACGGGCCCGGTGGCCGTAGTGTGGCTGGCGGTTATAGGAGGGTAAGTTGTGTCTTGAGTCATTGCAGCGACAGAAAGACAAATGGGCACAGTTAGGCCTGGAATGAATGAGAATCCAGTTTACTTTTCCAGTTGTAGATTATGGACTTCACTTCAAACAGTGTTGCGTTCTGTTTTTTAACATCTACGTGAGTAGATTGTGTGGCTTGTCTAGGAACCAACCTGACTAGAATTTCCTTGCTTGCCCCGCGATGTCTGCAGAAGGATGCGGGACCGAGCAGATGGGCTTCGCTCTCTCCTTCCTGCGGGATTGTGTGGCTGGCTCGGCATAGCCTCTTCCCGCTCTGTGCTCTGGGGAGCCAGGACGGGCTGCCGAGGGCAGAGTGCAGAGCGCCCTGGGCAGCGCACCTCTTGCTGTCTGGGGTCTGTGCAGATAACAGCTCTGTGAGACCCGTGCCTTCCTAGACGAGTCGGCTTCTGCACTTCCCCTCCCTGCAGCCAGCCTCGTCCTGAGAGAGCAGGGCCCCAGGCAGCGCCAAGTCACACTTGCCTGTGTTGTCACCTTCAGACTGGGGCCACTTGTCCATTCTGTATTCTGCCGGGTGACAGGTCACGCTCGCCATCTCTCCTGGAGGTCCTTTCTGTGTTCACAGAAGAAGCACATGTCTACTCATCCAAGGAGACAAGCACTGAAAGGGGCTGGGGCTTCTCCAGGGGTGGCCCTCCTCTGTGGCCAGTGGCTTGTGACCTCAAGGGCCAGCACTGACGGGGATGGTCGCCTTGCCCTCAGCGACCCGGGGTGAAGCAGGTCCAGGGCGGTGCTGCTGCAGCTGGCCTTGCCTTGAGGCTCATGAGCTCCTCTTGCTTTGTGCTGCTCTCTAAGGAAGTCGCCATCACCCCAAGCGACCAGACCCTCTTCCCTGACGCAGACTGGCTGCTGGGCAACCACTCGGATGAGCTCACACCCTGGGTCCCTGTCATCGCAGCCAGGTGAGGAAAGGAGGTGCCAGAAAGTGGCAGGGTCTTGTCCTTTACACAGGCTGTCCAGCGTGGAGCCACCCTGAAAGCGGGGCGAGTCCCATAGTGCTTTATTGGTGCATGGGTTAAGTTAAAGGAATTGCATTTGTTTTATTTTTAAAATATGGTCAGCTCTTGCATGCCCACCTGAGTTTCTGTTTTATAACTGGATCTCAAGTCACTTCAGAAAACACAGGTCACAGCTTACAGGAACAGGTGGGGGAGTTCACCTTTTGTAAGTAAGTAGGTTTCTGTTACTGAGGGGACGCAGCACGCTGCATCGCGCTTACAGGTTCAGCTGGGGAGGCTGAGGTTCATCTCATGTAACAAACGGGACAGACGTCCTTACATTGCCCAGTACCCTTGTCCCGCGGCCTCCTGCTGCTTTCTTTTTTTTTTTTTTTCTCGAGGAACTGGGGATTGAACTCAGGCCCTTAGGTTTGCCAGGCAAGTGCTTACTCTACTGCACTGTCTCCCCGTCCCCTCCTGCTTTCGGGCGGGCCGCTAGAGCCTGTGTGTGCTCGGCCTCCCCCAGGTCTTCCTACCGCTGCCGGTTCTTCGTGCTGCCCTGCTGCTTCTTCGACTTCGTTGGCAAGTACCGCCGCAGGCAGAGCCGGAAGACGCAGTACCGCGAGTACCTGGACTTCGTCGTGGAGGTGGGCCAGGCCTGCGGCTTTCATGTCGAGGAGGACTGCCTTCGCATCCCGTCCACCAAGCGGGTAGGGCGCTGTGTGGGGTGTCGGCTTAGGGCCAGGCACAGAGGAGCTTCTGATTCTGTTCTGCCAGTCCCTTCCTAGTTATCGGGACAGGCTGCCAGTGGCTGGGTCTCTGAGCCTGCGTCTCACCTCTGGATGGCAGAGCGCGGGTGAGCGTGGCACGCTCAGCAGTGCCTCCTGGGGCTGAAGTCCTGCGCCAGCAGCTGCTCTGCTCCCAACGAGGAGGGGCTGATGTCGGTGGAGCGGGTGGCGGGCCGGAGAGCAGCTCAGCTGTAGACCGGCTTTCCGTGGTCAGGCACTCCCTAGCCTGAGGCTCGTGCCCCGATGGAGTGCAGAGGAGGCCCCTGGCAGCACGGGACAGGAGGGGGGTCTACACGCATGGCCACCTCTCTGTACCACGCATCCTGCAGGTGCCCAGAGCCCTCGCCACAGCAGGCCTGACACAGCCCGGCCTCTCACAGGCCCTGCTGGCCCTTCTGGAGTCCTCCATGGGGGTATGTTGCCGCAGACCAGCAGGGACCTGGCCAGAGCAGTGCAGCCACTGGGCTCGGGGCTGTGAGCCCTAGCTCAGACACCCTCCTGTGCGAACTGCGAAGTTCTGGGTGCTGAGGACGGCTGTGGACTTTTACTGCTAGTTCTTTTAGGGTGGCAGGTGTAGTTTAGCAGGAGAGGTTGGCTCGCCCCATGTGCCAGGCCCCGGCTCCATGCCTTTTTTTTTTGGTAACAGACATATCTGTAACTTCTATGTAATCTGTACTGCAGGACAGAAGAAGTCCATGGCGAACGTCAGCTTAGCGTGCGAGCCCGCTAAGACGCTTGCTCTTGCAAATGCAGGTCTGCCTCATCGGGAAGCGCAGAACGTACCCGCCTGCCGCAGAAGCCAGCGTGGACGAGCAGCGCACTCGGTACATTCGTAGCAGGCGGGGCCTGTCTGGCAGAAACCCTTCCTGTCCTGCACCCCAGGCCACTGCCTGCCCTGCCGATCTCCCAGATGGCAACAGAGACCTGGACACTGGGGCTCAAAGCGACCTCCAGGGCCCTGTTCCTGAGTGTGGGACGGAGTTGCAGGTCGGGGAACACTGGCTGCTGGAATTCCACCCTCGAGAAAAGGCAGAACGCGTGAGGAACTGTGCCACCCTCCCTCGGGACTTTATCGACCAAGTGGTTCTGCAAGTGGCAAATTTATTGTTAGGCCAAAAGAAGTCACCTGAGCAGGTGACTTGGAAGACCTGGAACGGAGGAGGTAGGCCGCCCACCCTGGCTGCGCCTGGCTGTGTCCCCCTCTGGGGGTCCTTCGCTGTGCTAGAGCCCGAGATTAGCGTAGGGCCCTGCTGCCCGGGGAGGAGCTGGGGCGGGCTCCCAGGCCAGGGCTGCTCACGTTCAGTGTGCAGCAGTTGTGTGGCCAGCACACGTGCTCCTTGGTGCGCCAAGTGCCCTCTCCCCTGGAGTGCATGGGGAGGGGGACAGTGTTATAACTTGATGCCGTACGTCTCCAGGAGGCACCCAAAGTGCAGGGACCCATGCTGGCACGGGGAGCAGCTGCATCCAGTTGTGCTCTTGGGCAGCTGGTGCCATTCACGAGCCCCAGCCACTGTTACGCTTGGAGAGCCTCAAAGCCTTCAGGCCTCCCCAGGAGCAGGGCTTCTTCTGGGAAAGGTGATGGACTTGCACGCTTGACCACCAGGGGGCGGTGTGGGGCCGTCTGCAGAGTGGAGCCTCCGGCCTGCTCCTGCAGCTGGGGACAGGAGGACCACAAGGACCGCAGGGAGTGCCGCGTAGGCAGCTCAGGGCTGTGGCAATGGTCACGCCCCACCCCCGGCTCATGGTCCTCATCTGTGACTTCAGGGCCCAGTGTCCCCCTCCCCTTGCTGTGTCTCATCTCAAGGCGTAGAGACAGAACTGTGTGGCATGCTCCCCTCTAGAAGTAATCCAGACCGGGGGGCCCTCACCCAGGCTGAAGGCTGGGCAGTTTGGCTGCAGACCGGGCACCACTGGTCCACATCCTGACAGGAGGGGAGGCTCACAGTGCATTTGACCTTCCTGTCCCAGGCAGTGATGTGGGTGGGGAGGATGAGGTCCCTGCCAGGGACAGGAAGTCCTTCTTGCTGGAGCAGACAAAGGTGGCTCTGAGAGGTGGCCTTGTCCTCCTTGTACCCAGGCAAGCCTGCAGGTCTAGCCTTGCTGGAGGTCTCGAGCTGCCTCTTGCAAGGAGACCCTGCCCTGCAGGGATGCGGTGCCCTTGAGGGTCTGTGGTCTTGGGCTCCACCAGCCACCCTCCTGTCTGGGGGCACAGGACTCTGCCTCTGGATCTGCGGCTTGGATGTCTCCCTGTGAAGGACACTGCTGAGGGATAGTGGGAAGGGGTCACTGCCTCCGTGTTTGCCAGGGGCTGGTGTGACAGCAGGTTCCTACGACAGTATGCTGTCTTATCTTTACACCCCCACCTGCTCCCAGAACAGCTCAGAGGCAGGAGCCCAGGTGGCCCGGAGGGTCGGCTGGGCTTTGGTGGTGTTTTATTTATTTATTTGGTACTAGGACTTGAACTCAGGACTTTGTACTTGCTAGGCAAACACTTGTGTCACTGAGCTATATCACTGGGCCTTGGAAGGATTAGTAGGGAGAACAGGAGCAGCTGCCCTCAAGCGTGGGCCAGGCAGGCGCTCAGATCTGCAGGCCGTGAGGACGGAGGAGGCTGCTGGGCGTGGCAGACCACACAGGGAGGCACCAGTTTCACTACGTTAAGGTCAAGGTTTTTGTACTAAACGGATCTCACTGCTTCCAGAAGGCGTGGGGTTTTGTGCTAAACATGATCTCACGTGTGCCAGGCTTTCTGATTAGGGATCTCAACGGGAACAGAGGTTCGTTTTTGGGTTTTCCAAGAAAGGAAAGGTTTATTTACCTCACAGTTTGTGGAGGTTTCAGTCCATACTCCGCTGGCTCCAAGGCAGGGTGGCACATGGCCGAGGGCAGCGGCTCATGGTGGTGGAAGATGGTGAAGAGCAAAGAGAGGAGACATGGGTTCTGAAAGCAGAAGTCCCCAGTGGTGGAGACTGTCCCTGGGCAGCTGCAGTCCTGTCACACCCCACACCCTGGCCCTCCGCCTGCTGCCCTGGCTGCCTGGAGCAGCTGCAGTCCCATGTGGACCGGCAGCAGGCTCTGGCCGTGCCCCCGATCCTCAGGCTGCGCAGAGGTGGGAACTGCGCTGTGTCTGAGCTCAGACGATGTCACCGTCATCCCGGGGTGTGCTGTGGATTCATTAAAGGTGCGAGGGCCACTGCTGAGGACACAGGGAACTCAACTGCCAGGTGGGCTGGGCTTTGTGGGCTTCGGAGGAGCTGCTTGCTCAGGGTCTGTAACCCCTCCAACAGAGAGCCTGTCCTTGGCAGAAGTGGCCCGGCAGCTGGACAGGGCGACCCTGCAGAGGCTGAAGCACGAGTGTGGGGGCCTGCAGACGCTGCTGCGCAACAACCACCAGGTGTTCAGAGGTGAGAAGCGGCCGCTGCGGTCCCTGCACGAGCTCCGGGCCCCTCTCCTCCTTCTCCTTGACTCAGGTCTATGTGAGTCCTTCAGGAGAATTGGAGACCCGGGCGCCCCCGCCTCATCCCTCGGGGGCATGACCTCCCTGCCCTCTTGAACTCAGCACTGGGTCCAGTCCACGGCGCCTCCGACCTTGGCTACCAGGGTGCGTCCACTAACACCTCCACTCCCTCTCAGAGCAGGGCAGGAGGCCTACGTTCCCTGTCACTTGAGAACTTGACTGGGTGGGGCCCTCACCATGGCTTGGTCACCTGCACACGAGGCTGCTGGAGCTGCATTAGTGTCCAGGCTGGCGCTGGCAAAACCATGCACTGCAGTGAGGCCTGAGATTCCAGGGCAGCTGCATGGGGCAAAGGGTTGTCCCAGGCAGTCACAGTGTCCTCCAGACCCTAAACCTGCAGAGGCCTATAGAGCTCTGTGGGGAGCTTTCAGGTGGCAGCAGGGTGGGACGCACTCGAGCCTGTGCCTGTTTGCCCTCCCATTGCTGTGCTTGCTTCCAGGAGCTCCTTTCCCCTTTTCCTTATGGTGGATCTGGACACAGGCCCCCTGGGCTCCCCTTGCCCTTGTGGAGCGGTGACTTCTCGTGCCACCACTGCCTTGAGCCTGTGTCACCATGTGCAGGGAGGTGCAGCCTGGTTTGGCTGGCTCAGGAAGCCTCAACTCGGCTGGTGCTGCTCAAGCCCAGGCTGCAGAACAGAAGTCAGGCGAGCCTGCAGGGAGACCTGGGGCCGGGCTGGGGCTGGTGGAGCCACTGCCGTGGCTGGGGAGAGTGGGATGTGGGACCGCTGACTGTGGGGCGCAGAGCCCAAAGGAGAGAGAAGGGTGGCTGCCCGGAGGTCCTGGCCCCCGGGACTCATGGGCAGCGCTGTACACGGGTGGCCCCGTGTGGTCTGCGTGACCAGCGTGGAAGGAAAGGAAGCTGCTCAGGTGCAGGGCCTGCTTCCGTGTGATGCCGCTGCTAGCAGGCTGTGTCGAGCTCCTCGCGCCCCCAGCCTGCCTCCGTGCTGCAGCCAGGCGGCTGACTATGTGTCCCCTGGGGAGTCAGAGACACAGGCCTCGCTAGGAACAGGCAGGTGACACGTGCAGCTGTGCTCCCCGGGTCCCACATACCTGAGGCTAGAGTGCTGCCAGCACCTCTTCCCTGTCTCCCCATGCGTGCACACTGCTGTGGGAGCCCAGGGTCGGGCAGGCGTGCATGTGTGTGCAAGTGTGCAGCATGGGCATGTGCACACGTTTATGCACAGGAACTCGGTATGCCCGTATGCACTGTGTGTGCGCGCGCATGCGTGCGCAGGAGCATGCGTGTGAATGCATGGCGTTTGTGAGTGTGCACAGAGGCAGGTGTGCTCACTCCCTCTGCAGTCTGGCTGGCCTTGTGGTGGCCTCGGCCCGTGTCCCCAGCATTCTGGGCCACCTGTGGATGGGCTGGAGCCCGCATGTGGCAGTGCGGGCTGAGGCCGGCCCCCAGGAGGAGTTGCTGAGCTGGGCGGCCGTGCCTGGAACCCGCTCTTCTTCCACAAAGCTTTAATCAATTAGAGCGCTTACCGTGGCCCGAGGGAGTGCTCTTCTTTCTGTTTCCCCAGCACATTTTTGTCTTCGATTTCACCAAGAGCGTCTTTTCTTTCCGTTATAAATATGCATGTGTGCGGCTGCTTTTCTGTGCTGCGCACGTAGGGGGTAGAAGTATTCTTGGAGCCGCTTCTGAGCATGAGGCTGGGGCCTGGGCACCAAGTAAACACTCTCCTTCCAGTCATGCCGAAAGTATGCTTGGACGGGGCCTTATCTTTGGCCGAGGCCTGGGTTTGTGTTTTCAGATGAGCTTGGCTGTGGCTGTTCCTGAGGAATGTTGCCTCGGGTGAGGAAGGAAGAGCATTTCCGCGACTCGGGCCAGCCAGTGCTGGCTGCTGCTGCGCCCGCGAAGGCTTCGGCCTCGGTGCCACAGTCTGAGAATCCAGGGTGTGAGGCCGGAGGGGGCGGGGCCTGCGTGGGCCTCGCTCGGGGGTGCTGGCGTCTTCCTCTGTTGCCTGGCTCAGCAGAGAGGAGCACAGCCTGAGGTCTCAGTGAGTGCTGAGCTGGGGGTGACAGCCTGGGCCACGTCTGCCTCAGGACTGCAAGGGTGTTGGGGCGATGCTGTCGCATGTGGTGATGGCCCGGACGCCGTGCACCGTGTTTCAGTGCCAGCAGCAGATCAGGAGCACCTTAGCATCCCTGCAGGTCCAGGACCCTGGTACCTGGCACCTCTGCCCAGGACACCGGGTGTTCAGAGGGGCTGGCAGCGAGCTGCCTTGCATTCAGGGTGGAGGTGGGCTGCCCATCCTACCTGGGCACCTGACTATTTCCTTCTCAGGGTCCCTTTGCCCTGTCTGTCTTTCAAGCCCACTGCCAGGATTAAAAGTCCCCCAGCCTCTTTTCCCTGGAGCCTGCAGACCGCTCTAGGATCTCGGCGTGGTGTCTGGGTCCCAAGACTGCAGCTAGAGCCAGCTGCCAGCTGTCCTGTGGAGGGGCCACACTGGCACTGCCTGTGTGGGGCTTGGGGGTGTGCTTGGCCCTGAGGCTCCTCAGGAATACAAGTTCTGGGTTCTGGGCTCTGATAACCGCTCCCCGCTTGGGTCCTGCCATGAGCACGTACTGCAGCAACCTGAAGCTGCCCGGCCAGGGTCAGCGTAGGGAAGCAAGCTCTGGTTTACAGGGAGGTGCCTCAGGCCTCCAGGCTGCCCCTAGGGACGGGGAGGCGGCGCTTTCTGGCTCTTTCCTCTGTTCAGAGTGTAAAGTTGGAAGCTGACCTGCAGCTCTGCTCCCGCCCGGGACAGACACAGGCCTCATCCCTGCGCCGTCCTGTGGGGCCACATGGCTGCTGGGAAGCCAGGCGGATTTGCTTGCTTCGGGAGCCTTTTCTGAGGCACCATGGACTTCGCAGCATGAAACGGCAGAGGGAGGCATGGCACCCCAGTGGTCCTGGTGGCCCGGAGCTGCCTGCTCTGCTCCCTGGGCCCAGCTTCGCAGTCAGCTGGCCCTTGGTTCCCTGTGCTGTTGCTTTGTTAACTTCCTGCCTGTGTGCTTGTGGGCTGGGGTCTGCCAGGAGGTTCTGCGGGCCTGTCTTAGTTACTTTTTACTTGTTGCTGGGACAAATACTGACCCTCAAAATGAAGGAAGGAAAGGTTTATTTAGCTCACAGTTGCTGGAGGTTTCAGTCCATATTCGGCTGGCCCTAAGGCTGAGTGGAACAGGGCAGAGAGCATCCAGTTCATGGTGGCAAAACAGCAACAAAATGGTGACAGAGGAAACAGACCAGCCAGGGCGCAGAGAGCAACAACCAGCATCTGTCTCTCTGTTTCTCTTTAAATTACATTCAGGCTCTCTGCCTCAACCTATCCGCCTTAGGCCACACCCATAATCCCAGAAGGGCTCAGACCCATAATCCCATCCGTACTAAAACACATAATCCCAGTGGATCATGACTCAAGTCTCAAATTCTAGAAGTCCCTATCCCATGACTGCATGAGACTTTGGGGGGACAACTAGACATAAACCATAACAGGACCCCTCTTGCCTCTGTCACTGTCTCTGCTGTGGGTGCCCAGAGGGTTCAGCTAGTGGTAGATGTGTGGGCCAGTGCACCACACGCTGAGGGTCCCTCCCTGCCTGCCCCTCCCCATTCTCCTTCGATGCTGAGTGGTCCAGGCCAGCCCCTGGCCCAAGTGTCCTTATGCAGGCTTTGTCCCAGCTTCTCTGGGCAGGGACCACACTTGTACACATGATAGCCACAGGTCTGCCAGTTCACCTCGAGGGCCAGGGTCACAAGCGACCAGCCTTGTCCACCGCTGTCCCTCAGGGTCTCCCGGGCTTGCCATAAGGACTTCTTCCTCCCCTTTGGCGGATCGTCCCTCACCCAGCCTCCCTGGCCCCCTTCTGCTGGTCCCCTCCTCAAGTTCTCTGTGGGCCCAGCCCAAGCCCTGGCCCATGAGGTAATGGATGTTTGGGGTGACTGCTGGCCTGTCTTCTTTGTTCCACGCCTCAGTTCTGGATGGCCGAGTCCACATCCGCGACTGGCGGCGGGAGCTGCAGAGGGAGAAGCGCTCGGAGGCCTTCAAGACCCGCGCCTGCTGGTTCTTCACACACCACCCAGAGGGCTGCGCGCTGCCCTCCGCCAGCTGCCCATTTGCTCATGGGCCCCAGGAGCTGCGGCCACCCCGCTTCCCCAAGAAGAAGACGCAGTCCCCATGAGCCGCCCTTCGCACCCAGCTTGCTGACCTCACCCACGCAGGCAGCCGAGGCTTGCAACACCCCCTTCTCAGGGTGGTGACCCCTGATGTTAGGTGGTGAGGGCGTGGCCTGCTTCTTAAAGGGACCCGGAGCAGCAGGCACTGGGGTCTGCAGAGCCATCAGCCTCCCGGCCCTGCGCGACCGACTGTAGAGCTTTTGCTGCAGTTGGCCTTGAGCCCCAGGGGCAGGACAGCGATGCAGCGCCTCCTGGGGCGCTGTGGGGTGGGCGTTGTAAGGTCCTGACCTTGCCTTCTGCCTGCACACCACGGGGCCATCGCTGTGATGTTCCTTCTGGGAAGAAGCCCTGTGCGTTCCACTTAAAGTCATTTGCAGTTTTGTCCAAGAGCTCACATTCATTCCACACCATTCGCTGGCTCTGTGCTGGGCCTCCCTAAGGCTGCATCTGTCCCTGACAAGGACAGACTCTGTGAGGCCTGCCTGGAGCATGCCACTGGGCTGAGGAGAATTTGCTTGCTGCAGGTGCTGTGGGCTCCTGGAAGTGCTGCCCCAGCAGGACAACTGAGGCCAGCGCAGACAGGGTATGGGTGCAGGGGGACATGGCTGGGAATCTGGGGAAGCCACCACCCATGGAGCCCCTCTCCTGCCTGGCCACTGCTGTTCCCTGGTGGGCCTCAGGGGTAAGCCAAGAGGCCTGTGCTATGGGGTGGTTCTCCGTGACACTGCCCCTGTTCCGGGGGAGGGCCTGGCCGTGGGGGGGCTGCGGGCCTACAGCCAGACACCTCTGGGCGATGCCTCTGTGGAGGAGGGGTAAGCCCTGAGAGGCTCTGGAGCAGCAGAGGGGAGCCATAGGGAGCGTGGGAGAGCTGCAGCCAGGGGACCCTGTGCCTAGGTGCAGCCCTGCCCACCACTATAGCTGTACGCTGCCAGCCTCCTCCGGCACACTGGCATCACTACTGTCCAGGGTGTGGGAGGGGGCCGGGGCACACTCGGCTGGCATTCTCCCTGGCACCACACACAGGACACCCACCAGACTGGCCCTTAGCAGCGAGGTACATTCCTGGCTTCCTGAGGCCACAGAAGCCTGGCCCCCTCCATTGGGCGGGTTATCCTGTGCTGTGGTTACCCACGCTGCACTGCCCCTGGCTGGCTCCCTGGCCCTGTTCCGGTGCTGCTCCCTGGAATCTGCACCTGCAGCCAGCTGCCCCTCGGCCCCTCCGGCCTGGCGAGCAGGGCAGAGGCAGCACACCACAGGTCTGCGGGAGCCACAGATAGGTTGTGTGCTTAGGGCCTTCTGCGCGCGGGAGCTGAGCTGTCGCCCACTTACATGGGTTAGGCTGACCCGCTGTTTTACCGGAATGGAGTCATTCTGCAAGCGCAGAACACTGGGAGCCCCCAGAGCCAACGCTGCCCCGGGAGCCAACACTGCCCCCGCACCTGCACCTCGACACCCACGTCGTGCCTGTGAGGAGCTCACCCTACCTGTTCAGGCAAGCCTTGGCCTGGCGTGGTCCCGTGCACAGCGCAGAAGCCAGGCTGTGCTCAGCGAGGCTCCAAGCTTCCCGTCAGTGGTGACCTGGTCCTGCTCCTGGGCCTGTGGGCCAGGCGCGGTGCTGGGGTCTGGAGGAGCCGCGCTGAGGAAGCCCCAGCCCTCTGCTGGCTGCCTCTCCAGGCTTGGCTCTCTGGCTCTGCTCATGCCTGTCCTCCAGGTTGGCATGCTCCAGGCAGGCCTCAGAGCACCTGTGTCCACCCTGGAGTCCAGAGCGTGGGAGATGCCGGGCCATGTGGCGGGTACCTAGGGTGAAGTTCTGGAGTCAGGATCCAAGGGTGAGCTTTGTCCTTCCTTCTGGGTGACCTTAGCCAGAAGGCCACGGGCCTCACTGTTGTGGATGAGGATAGGATGGCCACGAAGGGTGTGGAAAGGGAGTGGCCCTGGGCCTGGCTCTTGCCCTGCACACATCAGGATTTCAGAGCAGCTGGAGGAGCTGCCCACATTGCAGGGACGGCCAGTGCCCCGGGGGCTGGAGGCTACAGGGAGCCTGGCCTCACTGTCCCTGTCACAGATGAAAAGAGATGTGAGTCACCCGTCTGAGGCACACTGACCTGCAGCACCAAGCTGGAGCCTTCCTGGAGCACAGGACGGGCCAGGGGAGGCATTCCCGGCTCCTGTGGTCATCTGAGGCCTGGTGCTCAGGTGACGTCCAGGCCTCCCGGCACCTGCAAGCACCGCGGTGTCAAGCTCCCCTGGGCTGCCTCTGGTGACACCACAGGGCTGGGTGTAGATAGTTGCAGCAGCAGAGGCGTCTTGCCCGGCCCCTCCTTCCTGGTGCTTCCCGTTATTTAGGAGCCTAGCAGGACCTCCAGTTGGCTAAGAGGAAAGCCACTGCCCACGCGGGCAGAGGCGAGACTTTGCTCAGAGGCAGTAGGCCTCACAGCCAGGGCCTGGCGCCACCTCCACGCCCACTTGACCTAATTTAGCCTTGGATTCTGGCGCTGCAGATGGGGTCCCCATGTGACCCGGCAGGTCCCTTCCCTCCCTGCCTAGGGCAGGGACGCTGGCCAAGTGCTGTGTATGCACTTTCCCACTGGGCCGAGAGGGAGGCGCCGGCCTGCTGGGCGGCTGCAGAGGCCCTTGTGCCAGCGTTTGGAGCCGCTTGGCACAGGAGTGAATGGCGCTCTGGGCTCCAAGGGCAACAGGCGCTGGCTGGCTCGACCTGATCCCTGTCTTGGACCCTCGGGACCCCCTGCAGTAAGCGGAGGCTGTGGGAGCTGCCTCATCGGGCCCTCCAAGACAGCCGGGTGGACAGACGCTCCCGACCCCTGCAAGCTGGGATGGCGTTTCCTTCCTGCTGGAACCCATCAGGGGTGAGATGGCGGGGAGTCTGCTGTGGCGGGCAGCACCTGACAGGTCGTGACAGTGCCAGCTTCCTGCCTACCCGCAGCCTCCTGAGAGTCCCACAGAGCGGGGCTGGAACTGCACTTTCCCAGAGTGGTCAACTCCAGGCAGCCAGCGACCTGGCATGGCAGGGTAACCGTCCTCGGGGAGGCAGGCAGGCGGTGTGGCCACTGGAGACTGAAGGGGTGGGCGTCTTTGGGCGCTGGAGGCAGCTCGGTGTCCCAGGGCCGCGTTGGGCCCTGCTGAGGATGCTGGGTCTGGAGAGCGTGGAGACCCCTCGCCAGGGGGCGCCAGTTTCAGGCAGCGCAGCTGGGGGCTGTGAAGGGCTCCGCCTCTGTTTCTTTCCCTTCCCTTCTCATCCTGGTTCTCTTTAACGCATGCAAGGAGTTGAAACAGGCCACTGGCGTCTATGATGCTGCCCCTGGGCCTGTCCAGAACCCCGAGCACGAGGAGGGAGACAGGCACGGAGGGGTCGGAGAGTCCTCGTGGTTGGTCCCATTGGCCTGGCCCCACCTCAGCAGCCCCAGGAAAGAGCCACTACAGTGATACCTCAGCACGTGACCTTAATTCTTGGCACGATTCTGGTCACAGTTGCTTGTGAGCTGCGACAGCAAGACAAGAATACGTTGGCATCAGCGTTCAAAGACCGAGTGTGACATGGTGTGCGCACCTGTGATCCCAGCTCTGGGAGGCTGAGGCAAATGCAAGGCTGGCTTGAGCAGTTTATGGAGAACCTGTACCTGTCTCCAAAAAAGGAAAAGTGCCAGTGGCTGCTGTCTCGTGGGCAACGATCAGGAAAGCAGATCCAGGAGACCAGGGCTGGGCGCCAGAGGGTCCCTGGGCAGAGGACTTGGAGGCCCTCAGAACCTGCTCTGAGAATGGGCAGGGATCGCCACACCACGTGGACTTGGTTATGCCCACGCTCAGAGGAGCTGCAGTCCTCAGTAGGAGCCCACGTTGGGGTGAGGTGGCAGGGCTGGCCCCGGTGCAGTGGCTACAAAGCTCCTGCCCACTGGCCCTACCTGTTGCTGGGTCAGCCCACAAGGGTGCCTCCAGCTCTCCAGCAGAGAGCAGTGCTGCAGGCAGCTCGGCTGAAGCCACCTGAACACGACATGCAGCTTGTCTGAGCCATTAGGTGTGGGAACAAAATGGCCACATGCTCTGGGCTCCAAAGGGAACAGCTTCGTGGACCTGACCCCTGACCCGGGGCCCCCGGGGCCCCTGCCTGTGATGCCCCTTGTGCAGGGTACCCTAGCTACCACTCCCTGCCCACCCACTGGCCCACCACCCCGCTAGACAGGTAGCCTCGGCTCCTCCACTTGCGCACAGGTCCATCCGGCAGGCCCGTCCATCCTTCCAGCCCGGCACGCCCACTTCATGTGTCAGGTGTCTCAGGGGTAGATCAGTTCCTGTGAGCTCGTAGGGTTATGAGTGTCATCACAGGTGTGCGTCAAGGATCCTATTCCAGGAGCTCGGCCCTCTGCTGCAGGCATTGCTTGAGCATCCCAGAGGGAAGCTGCGTGTGTGCTGGGGGAGCAGAGGCCTGCGGGCCGGTTCTCATGCCGAGCTGGCCTTGGTGACTGTGCCCAGCAGATTCTGCCCTTGTCATCACCCCGGAGTGGGACAGCAGGGGCCAGGGAGGAGGATGTGCAGCTCGGCCCGCCCCACTGTGAGGGTCTACCACAGAACTAGCCCACTGCCCATGGCCCACAGTAGGGCCTCAGGGAACTCGCCCCACGCCCCTGTTCTCCGGGGTGGACAGCCAGTGCGCACACTCATTTCTGCAGGTGGCCCACGCTTTCCCCTGGGAACTCGTGGGGTTTCAGAAGTTGATCCCGAGGAGTCCAGCTCTGGGTGTGGCACAGTCACCTGTGTAGCTTCCTCCCGGGAGGCTGCCTGGCTTCCTGGGACACAATCTCCTACAAGTACAGCAGGCTGCCACCTCCCTGACTACCCACACTGCCGTGGGGGCTCCCAGTCACTCCAGGTCCCTGAGCAGGTCTCCCTGCTGTGGTGATAGCCTCAGACTGGCTGGGGAGGGAGAACCAGGGGGTAACGCTGGTGGCCTCCAGGTCACCTCTGAAGGCTGACGGCCTGCGAGGAAGCAAGAACCTGCAGTTGGGGGCGGACTCCTGGGTCCTTGGGCCCTCCCTTGGGCATGAGCGCAGAGGGTCACCTCCCCAAGTTGCTGCTTCCTGCCACTACCACGCCGGAGAAGAGAGCAGGTCCTCACAGCCGTGGGAGCTGGGGCAATGGCTGTGAGGTGCGAGAAGAAAGGACCACTCATAAGACCCTATGAAGGGCAGGGGCTGGGGCTTGCGGACCACTTCCGGTCCAAGGTGGCGTGGCCAGGGCAGTGCAGAGTGGTGACGGGCTGGGCCCAAGCAACAGCTCAGCCTCAACAGTCCCTTCACCTGGTGCTGATGACAGGGACGGCACCGGCCTCAGGGAAGGTGGCCCTTCTGGCCAGAGTCACCAGAGCGGCTGAGGGCCCTTAGGAGCGAGGACCCTGGGTCCCAATTTACATGTGTCCCGAGTCACACACAGGGGCACCGAGATCTACAGGTGGACAGTAAAGCGGTGGCTCAGCGCCAAGCAGCAGGGTCCTCCTGACGAGGCGAGGAGTCCTCACCAGGACATGCGCCTCTGATCAGCAAGGTCGGGGTCTGTAGCTGGACTTGAACCGAGTTCAGGTCAGCCAGCAGGGGTGGCCTGAGCTGGAGCTGGCGAGGCAGAGGGCAGAGGTCGCTGCAGTGCAGGTGCCCTGCCCTGGCTAGACAGTGGGGGAAAGGTGGATAGGCCTTAGCAGGGGAAGGGAGGGGGACAGAGGAGGCGGGGAGCTTTAAAGATGCCTCATGAGAGTATTCAGCTGACGGGTAAACACAAGAAAGTGACGGCTTTGCCAGTGCGGGGAGTGGCAGGTGGAGGCCCTGGTGTGAGGTGGCCTCACCCCACCAGCACCGAGGTCTGCGGGGCTGTAACACCTGCATGCTGCTGGTGGGGACGGCAGTGGACTTAAGCTGATCTGATTGAGCCACCTGGTTTGCACCAAGCCTGTGAGGGCAGCCCTGTGAGGGCAGCCCTGTGACTCAGGGTTGCTGGCCCTGGCTGAAGTCCACCCTCCCTGCTGGGCCCTGACCCTCCCCCTCCCAGTGCCCCTCCCCTACCACCCCCTACCCCCCTACTTCTCAGGCAGAAGCCTTGGACCAAGCTTCCTGGGACAACACAACCCTTAGTGTTGTGTCTGGTCTCAGAGGCAGTGTCCCCAAGCAGTTTCCCGAGGAGCTTCCGTGCAGTTTTTAAGCTTGGCAGGAAGGTGGGGGAGGGTGGATGGGGCTCTGCAGGGGTGTCCCGGGGACACTGGGAGATCGTGTGGTGCTCTGACGCACCCTAACTCCAGCCTGCAGTGGGGCAGCCCAGTGGGCCGCATGGCGGTCCTGCCCACCACTGCCACCAGGGAGGCAGCAGAGGAGCCCACAGGCGCTGCCTGAGGGACAAGCGGTTGCCCAGGCTCCCTGCTGCAGTGCTTTCTCAACACTTGGAGTATGCCCCTAACCAACCGTGACCCTGGCCTGGTGGCTCCAGACCCCTGTGTGGGTCTCTGCTGCCTGTCACCAGGGCGGGGCATGGCTCCTGTCGGCTTGGGGTGGTGGCTGTCTCATCCTGGCCACTCCTGGAGTTCCAGTGTGCCCAGTGCTCAGGCGTCACCCCCCCCCCCAGCATCTGTGAGCCCCTCCAGTGAGGCCAAGGGCAGGGATGCACTTGCGGGGGTGGGGGGTAGGCACAGCAAGCAGGCTCTGGGGGCAGACACTTCTGTGGACCAGCCCTTTTCCCCCCTCCTGAGAAACCTGGCTGGGCAGTCCTGCCTTGACCTGTGTGAGTGGATGCCTACTCGGGGGAGGAGGTGGGCAGAGCCAGCTGTGGGGGGTCCTGGGCTGGGCAGTGGGGCCATGTACCCTGGGGCTCTTGGGCACGGTGACAGCACGAGCATCCCTCAGCTCGCCCCAGGGACTCCTGCAAGCCCTGCAGCCTGGGCCTGGACGCTGAGTCGACCTGCAAGGCCAAGCCCAGGCCAGCGCACGGGGCTCTGTGGCGTCCCCATGGCTGCTGGGCTGCTCTGTGGGCGGCCACGTCAGCACCAGGCGTGCGGCCAGGACTCCTGGCATGTGCAGCAGGAGCGGCTTGTGCTTGCAGCCAGAAGGAAAGATGCCTTCCAAGAACTGAGCCGAGCCTCTGCCCAGAAGGGAGGGAGGCGCCTGCTCCTGCAGCTCACAAGGCTGGTGGTGGCTGTGGCTGGCCAGGCACTGGCCCATCCTCACCTGAGAGGGCATGGGGCAATGGGGCCCTGCTGCAGTGCCCCCCAGACCTGAGCGCCCACATCTGGACCCAGGACTCTTCCAGCAGGATGGCTGGGAAGGCCCGGCTCTGTTGCTGTGGCACATGGCGCCCTGTGGCTGGCCTTAGCTCTCCAGCGTGGTCTTGGCCCCAGACTGCACCCCATCTCTCAGTCATACAGTCTGAGCCTGCAGGGTTGCCGTGGGTCTGGCTGCCATTCTCTCTGGTTCTTTCCGACAGCAACAGCCTGGGTGAGGGTGCGGGGCTGCGCTGACCTCCTGGCGCCACTTCACTCGCCCCCAACTCATTTTGCCCGGGGCTTCCCACAGGGGCCCGCAGCCTCCAGCTCACCTGTTGGCCCCTAGGGGCTGGGAGGGGTGCTCAGGGTGCAGGTGCAGCCAGGCCCTTGAGAGCAGCAGCTTCTCAGGGCACGTATGCTTTACCTGTCAGTATGTGCAGTGTGTTGTGTTTGTGCGTGTCTGTGTGTATGTGCTGCCTGTGTCTGCCCTGGTGGCTGTCACTGGAAGCCAGGGTCGCTGCACATCCAACCTCAGCTTCTGAATCTGGGCTTGCCTGCCTGCTTGCTTGCTTGCTTGCTTGCTTGCTTGCTTCCTTCCTTCCTTCCTTCCTTCCTTCCTTCAAGTCTAACCTTTACATTTTTTAAAAAAATTTAGCCTTTAAAAAGATTTTGTGTGTGTGTGTGTCTTTTTGAGATAGGGTCTCACTATGTATTCAGGCTGGCCTTGAGCTCACTTTTGCAGCCCAGGCTGGTCTTGAACTCACAGTGATCCTCCTGCCTCAGCCTCCTGATTGCTGGGATTACAGGCGTGCACTACCACGCCCAGCTATAACATTACAAAATAAGCCAGGTATGGTGGCACACGTGGGACAAAACTGTTACCAACTAATAGGATTACAGGTTTAGCCGCCTAGGTAATGCTGGTCCAATGGGGAAGTAAGTCAGGTAGCAAAGGTACATGGGAAGAACCTGGGCTTTTTTAGAAGAAATGAACCAGAGGTGCCCCCCCGCCAGGTCCATGGGTGACTGATGTTAATGTTAGTTTATTGCTTGGGGAAGCTGTCGGGCCTGGTCCTTCGGGCAGTGTCCCGATGGACTCCCATCTTCCCCTCTGACTCTCCAAGGGCCCAGCCCTGCCCGACAGCCTCGAATATTTCCTCCTAGCTTAACCATCTATATATAGTTCATCAACCCAGACTGTGAGGCTGTGTGGGGTCTGTTGGTATTACTGCAAAGGGTTCTGCCCGGGGAGACACGGTTGCTAGTCCACCTGATGGGTAGGTCTAACTCCATGCACAACGAAAGGTTCCTTTATTTATACTTTTGCACAGTTTGTACCACATGACAGCAGGTTGCCTAGCAACTAATAGCCAACCCTAACCAGATAAAGATGTTGTCTTAGTTACTTTTTACTCATTGCTGGGACAAATACCCAACACTCAAAATGAAGGAAGGAAAAGTTTAGTTAGCTCACAGTTGCTGGAGGTTTCAGGCCATATTCGACTGGCCCAAGGCTGAGTGGAACAGGGCAGAGAGCATCCAGTTCATGGCGGCTGAATAGCAAAAAAACAGTGACAGAGGCAACCGACCAACCAGGGCACAGAGAGCAACAGCCAGTATCTGTCTCTCTGACTCTCTTTATATTACATTCAGGCTCTCTGCCTCAGCCTATCCACCTTAGGCCACACCAATACTCCCAGCCATACTCAGACCAATAACCCCATCAGTACTAAAACACATAATCCCAGTGGATCATGACTCAAGTCTCAAACTCTAGAAGTCCTCGCCCCATGATTGCATGAGGCTTTGGGGGGACAACTAGACAGAAACCATAACAGATGTTTATCTCAGGAGTGAGGCAGCTTGTTGCTTTAGGCACTGAGGCCCAGTCTCACCTATACACATTTGGTCAATTTCCTGGCTTCCTGCAGGCTCCCAACATATCCCCCCTTTTTGTTTTGTTTTGTCAGAGATGGGTGTTGCATTGCAGTTAGAGAAGCTATATGTGGAGAAGTCTTTAAAAGACTTCTTGGGGCTGGGGAGATAGCTCCGTGGCACAAGTGCCTGCCTGCCAGGTGCAAGGTCATGAGTTTGAACCCTGGTCCTGCCAAAAAAAAAAAAAAAAGACTTCTTGATGCCAGTCCAAAGATTGTAGGTACTTCAGTTCAGCAATATAAGCCTATGTAGTCCAGTAGTCCATAACAGTAGCAGTAAGCTAGCAGCACAGCTGGTAGTAGTTGACTTGAGCCTTTTACAGCTTAGCATATGAATATGGTGTGACTTTTATTTTGTGTTTTTGATACAGGGTCTCGCCATGCAGTTCAGGCTGGCCTTAGGCTCACTTTTGTAGCCCAGGCTGGTCTTGAACTCACACCAATCCTCCTGCCTCAGCCTTCCAAGTGCTGGGACTACAGGTGTGCACCACCACACCTGGCCTAATATGGCATTGCTTTTATAACTACCTCATGGTTAGACTTTTCTGTTGAATGGTTAAGACCAAGTTAAAGCAAGACCTGTATAAATATAAATGTAACTTTTGCTGTCTGACAAGGTCAGCCCAATCTCCTCAGTATTTACCGTGGAACCATGTACAGCACCTTGTAGACCTTGTCAGTGTCAGCCATCTGGATGAGCCAAGGCCATTGCTTGACCAATTTGCTCTCTATGAGAGCCTGAGAGATTTTTTCTCTCCAGATGACTCTCCTTAGGCACACTATACAGCGTCAATCACTTTCCGCTGTGGTCCCATAATCTTCTTTATCATAAAATTAGGATAACACCTGAGTTACAGGATGTCACGACAGAGGTTCTCTTATGTCCTGAGTCCTCACTGACCTTGAAGGGCTAGGGCCAAAATGTTGGCTACCCTTGTCACCCTTCTATTTAATTTCTGGTCTGTAAATCTTAGTTGTTAAACATCCAGAAGAGAAGCTTAATGACATTACCGTGTAACAGAAGCAGTAAACTTAACATTACTGTCTATCTGAATATCAAACACCTGAGACATAAAATATAACTGTTATTTTCCAACAAGCATGGATATTTTAACATGTAAATCCTTATGGAATGTTAAAAAACAATAGTTACACATTGTTACACAGAAATTTAGAGCTCAAACCATATACGACAATTATATATGTAGCAGGCCAAGCCTATGACAGTTTGTGACATGCTTACAATCTTCTTTATCTAATACATCCTTAAATGGGACATACATCACAAGGGTTCCCCCATTATTTATTTTTAACTAGGAATTTGAAAGAAAGTCTATCACAATAAATAAGTTTTGTTTTACCCTATAGAAGACCTGTATGCTTGGAATCATGGGTATGTTTAAGACACTGAGATTAACAATAATGAGTTACCTTACATATGAGCAAACTTTTGTTTCTTACTTTAGTTGAATATCAAACCATTTTTTAAGATAAATCTCAATTGTAATTTTTCTGAAAGCCTTTTTATCTTTGAACCAATGACCAATTTATTGAGGGTGCCTCCTAGGAGAAAACTTAGAAGATTAGGAGCTCCTCATTAATGAACAAAAGTTTGGCCACACCTCTTATTCATCCATAGGACTCCTTTTTGAATAATTTCTCCTCATTGTAAGGAATTTTTGCCTCATTAATTTAAACTTTTGGGTAAATTGTGTATAAGCTGATTTTGATATGACTTAGGCCAGCTGGTAACTTAAAAAAAAAAAAAAAAGAAAGAAAGCATGCTTTTAAGCCTGTATATCCTGTGCTGTATTGTGAACAAATGACCAAAAAGAAAAAAAAAGGGGGGGGGGGACAGCTGTTCACAAAATGTCACACACATAATTAAATACCCAGAACACACAAATGACCATCTTTACAAAATTATGAGAGCACTCAACTATATATATCTGGCCAGATTAACTTACAGTAATTGTACTACAAAAGTTTTTATGAAATTTATAATTATAAACAGACTAGTCAGATTTTGTTATTTGTCAGTACACAGAGATCTCTTATCAGAAAATTTTGGCAGGAATAAAATCTTTCGTTTCTAAATAATACGTATGCTTTGTAGTTTTTGTCTTAGTACTAGTAGAATTTAGCTCAGTTGTCTTTATATACTTCACCATCTGTTTGACCTTCGATGTCCCTTTGTCAGTTCCTACAGTAGGCCCTGGGTTCGATCTAGCCTCCTTGTTAACTTTTTTCTCAGATCTGGCTTCGTGATATAGCCTGACGGTGAGCTCTGGTACCCAAGCAGGTCATTCAGCATTCTCTGGAAAGACACAAGCATGCCATCTGCCCGGGTTAGTCGTGGACTGGGTCCCTTCTGCTGTCCCGTACGGAGGTCTCTCCAAAGGACCCTTCCTAGCCTTTTTGCTCTTACTTGATGGAATTGTCTTTTTGCTGCTATACATCAATCTTTTGTAGAACTTAAAAATTAATAGTTTTAACTATTTATAGTTTTATACATGAAAAACATCATTTAACAAATGTCCGGTTGTGTGCTCGAGTCAAATGAGACTGTTTGCGAAATGCAGAAGCATTTTGATGAAAAGTGGCGTGAGCCCCAGAAGCTTGTTGAATGGCATCTGAGAGAGCAGTAGCTTTATGTGGAGTATGCGGCATGTGTAGCCATTGCAGGGACCCTGAGACTGCCACAGAACCCCAGTGGGCATATTCTGAGTTGGGTAAAAAATTAAAACGTTGGCAAAGATGGGTCAACTCTAGAGAGCTGGGCATTGGAAAGAACCTACTTAACTTTATTCAAGGCAGTCTTCGCCTCTGGTGTTAAGTGTTCTTGGAAGTAGGGGCTGAGTCTCCCCTGAGAATGTCAAAGAGAGGACTTAACTCATAGACAGCTTAAGAGCTGGGCAGAGCCAGTTAATGGTACCAAACACAGTCTGAAAATCATTTAGGGCTGCAAGATGCCTAACCTGCATCTGAACAGTTTAAGCCGTAAAAGGCTTAAGTGGTCTAGTACTGACGACTACCCGCTGTGCTGCTAGCTTGCTACTGTCATGGATATTGGACTATAGAGGCCTGCATGGCTGAATCTGGGTACCTACAGGTTAGTTTCGATCTGTGACTCGGTGCAATTTTCCTGAGCTGCCTTGGTCAGGATTGCGGCTTGCGGCTCCATAAACCCTTTGGATGTTTCAGTTTTGCCTGGATTTTAACCATAGACACTACCTTGAGCCTAACAAATGTGCGATGCCAGCAATGCGCATAGCCAGAGCTAAGTCCCCAGGATGCCATCCATAGTCATGACCCCCTGCATAGCACCAGGCGCACAGGACTGCAGCTGGTGGTACGCCCCAGCCTCCATGGCCCGATGGGGCAAACAGACTGGCAGGCAGCTGGAGAATCCCAGTTCTTGAAACTGTGTGTACCATTGCTGAGGCAATTTAACTTTTCCCTGTGAAGCTTCCCTGAGCCTCTTTCTCTCTTCGTGCTCCGCTCTCTCTCTGGCCCTAGTGAGCCTCGTCCCCAAGTTTCACACCTTAGTGCACCAGTGCCAGTGCACACCCGTGCGGACCACTGCTGGTCTACCACTCCGCTTCCCTCCCTTGTGCACACTCTTGGGAAGTGGCTCCTCCACCCACACTCATCTCGTCCTGGGCACCTGTTCAGGCGCCAGGTGTGGGGATCCGCTGGTCTTACTGCGGCCGGGTCTACCCAGGGAGACACGGCAACAGGAATGAGAAAGACAGACAAGAAGACGAAAGCTGGGTTAGGTGGGTGCTAGTCCACCTGATGGGCAAGACTAACTCCACGCACAACAAAACGATCCTTTATTGATCCTTTTGCAGAATGTGTACCGCATGGCACAAGGTTGGTGTTACGATCTGTATTTAGTTGTCCCCCGCAAAGCCTCATGTAAATCATGGGGCTGTCTAGCCAGTGGCTTGAGGGGCGGGGTCAGAGGACCAGGGCGGGGCTTGAGGGGCGGGGCCAGAGAGGCCGCACAGTTAAACTGACAGCGTGGGCCTGCCCTGCCCCCACCCACTGTCCATCTGGTGGCCTCTCTCCAAGGTATGGAGTGCAGTGCCTCAGGGTCTTGCTATGTAATTCAGGCTGCTTTAAAGTACGAAACCTCCAATAACTGTAAGCTAAATAAACCTTTCCTTCCCTAAGCTTGTGTGTCAGGTATTTTTCCCAGGAATGAGAGAAGAGTAACTAAGTTGCCTAGGGACTAATAGCCACCCTTAGCCAGACAGGATGTTTATCTCAGGAGTGAGGGGTCTTGTTTTCTCTAGGCACTGAGGCCCAGTCCCACCTACACACACACTTGAGCCATTTCCCAGCTTCCTGCGGCTCCCAGCAAGGCTGTTCCTGCCTGGTCCCAGCTCCCCTCCCCAGGGAGGCCCAAAACAGTGAGGGAGCTGGCAGAAAGACACAGCTGTTGCGTGGCTACGACCACTGCAGCCATGACAGTGACCACCTGTGAGGCCACTGTGTGGTCCACAAAGCATGTCCGTAGATTCAGCCAGCATCCACACTGACTTGGAGATCTGTGTCACTGCCCTTGTACTGTCTTTGGAGATGAGGAAGGTAAACAGAGAAGTTTAGGACTTGACCCAAGGTCACACAGCTGTAAGCAGGGTTTCAGCTTGCTGACTGACCCTGGTTTGTTGAGTGCGTTGCTGTGTGTTTGTGCTGTAGACCAGGGCAGCAGAGAAGATGTGGGCATCCCAAGGAGACCAACCTCAGGCCTCCCTAGGATCTATCAGCACACTGCAGGGTATTGAGGGATGAATAGGAGTTGGCCAAGAGGAGTAGGGGCAGGAAGGACACCAAGGTTCCTAGCCAGGTAGCTGTCTTGGCTTGCCCCTCTTCAGTGTGGCAAGCAGGTGTGTGGACAGCCGAGCCACAAATCACGGATCTCTGGACAGTGACGTCAGTGCTCTGTTTCACGTCAGACACCAGGAGTCGGTTCTGAGCGGATCCAAGCCCCAAATGTGAACAGAAGTCGAGGTGTTTGGAAGATGAGCAAGACCTGGTTCTGGTGACCTTGGGTTGGGGGCTCTGGTGGCAAGGACACACCTCTGCACTGTGGAGGAGACCTGCCCAGGCCCAGCACGGACACCAGCGGGAGAGCCCGCCTGGGGCAGCAGCGACCACGGCTTCCGGACTGTGGGCCCAGAAGCGCAGACCTCAGAGCACGTGGAGGTACAGATGGGACATCGTGCTGCCCCCCGCCAGGGCTCCGGGTGTCACAGAGCGTGCCCAGTGCAGAGGAATAGGCACGGCTGGGGTGTTCCAGGCCTTTTCTGGGTCACCTGTCCATCTTACGCATTGCCTCCTGCTAACATGGTAGAGTGTTAAGAGCGTGGACCACAGCGTGTGGTGGTGGGCGCTCTGCTCCCGGGCTGCACTGACTGACGAGCCGTGGCGCCCTGTGCTGACCACTGTGGTCTGTTCTCCGTGGCAGCAGTGCCAGGAAACACTGACCTAAGGCTGTTCCAGCAGACCTTGATGTGGTGCTGTAAAATGGGTCTTTTATCAAATCTAGTTTACACCTAGTGTATGTGTCTATTAAAAACCCTGGGTCTCCTCAGGTACTGAGCCTCTCCTAAGATGCAAATCGTGGTTGTTGGATGACGGATGAAGCTACGAGCCCCAGAGTCCCACCAGCTTTAGGGTGGCCCTTGAGCGCGGCACAGCCGTGTCTCGCTGCCGAGGAAGGTTGCGTAGATGAGGTGGACAGCACAGATGTCCTCAAGGCCCCGCTCCAGAGCTCGGGGCAGGATTTCTCCAATAAAAAAACAAAATAAAAATGAAAGAATTGTCATGCCTGTGTGGCAGGTCAGAGGCCGGGGAGCAGGTGCTAAAAAGAACTGACCCATAGTCAAGGAATCTAGACTATGAAGTGTTCGTATACCCTCGGTGTGACAGGCTGAGATTGCTATATTTGATTTTAGTGCTAGTGAGGGCCTGGAAGCCAGCCTTCAGGTCGCGGAGGCTCCACGGCCCTTCGTCTCAGGTCTAGGCACAGAAGGCGTTGTTTGAACGCGAAAGCGAGCTTGGTCCCCACAGTCCGGCACCCTTGGTGCCGCTAGAAGCAGGCCCTCAGTTAAAATGAGGGAACAATGCGAGGAGACTGACTGGCTGAGGCAAGTTCAAGGGGACCATCGTCAAGCGAGTGTGCTGCACTCGGCAGGGACCCTGGAGCTTCTCCGGGAACGAGAGGACGGGTGCTCTTCAGGACGAGCGGTCGGGTCATCCAGTTAGGTGCACCGCCGCAGCCGGGTCCCCGCGCCTCACTTGCCAGGTGGGAGTTCGTGATCTCCTGCGGACTCGTCACTTGGGGCAGTGGAGCCCTGAAGCCGCACTGGTGGATAACTGTGGTTCCCCCGGCTCGGCCCTTCTCCAGCGATGCTCTCCAGGTATTTACTACCATTGATTATTGGGGGTGCAAGTGTAAACCCTGAGGGGTCAGACTCCATCCCAAGATGGCCCAAGGCAAAAGCAGAGAATGCAAGCTGGTAGGAGGCAGAGGAATGAACCCTCCTCAAGCACTGCTGGTGGGAACTCAAAATGGCACAGCCTCTGTGGAAAAGAACCTGAGAGTTACCTGCAGGAGCTGAAAACGGGGCGACCATGTGAGCCAGAAATCCACGCCTAGGCACCCGGGTGAAAGCGCGTGTTCACAGGGACGGCTGCACGCAGTGGCCACAGCCGATCGTGGCAGCCACACAGCGGGAAGAGCCCCAGCACCCCACAGTGGACAGTGGGCTCTGGAGGGCAGGGGGGTGCAGACAATGGCGCCTGCTCAGCTGTGGAGAGGAGGTCTCCCCGCTGCTCACTGTGGAGGGACCTTGGAGAGGACAGCAGCGAGGAGCCGGCCACCCAAGGCTGCACGCGCCCTGACCCATTTCTGTGGAAGCCCAAAGGGGCGGAGCCAAAGGGACAGACACCTGTGAGGGGTCCCAGGGAATGTGGACCAGGGAGGAACAGGGTGTGATGGTGACGCACAGGGTGATGGAGGTGACCTAGGGCTACTGGTGTCAGCAGCCCCACACTGTGGATCTGCTAACTGCCACTCATTTGGACACTGAGTTATTCAGGTGGGACTCTGTGAGTTGAGTTGCATCTCAACAAAAGCACAATTCAACACAACACAACACAACCTCCCTGTGGTGGACACCAACTGGTGGTCAACTTGTAAGGCCCAGCTGAATGGAACCAGCGTGGTGCTGGATGGGGGAGTCCGCCTGAGGGTGGCTGTGAGCAGCGCAAGCAGCAGGACTGGAGAGGAGGGGGAGAGGATGGAGGCAGGGAGCTGTTGGGGCTGTTGGCTTTCCCAGGCCGCTGTTGGTTCTCCTGGAGGACTTTGTCATGAGAGCTTTCCCGACGACTCAGCTGTGCTCACCATCCAAGGAGCTCGGGGCCTTGGTGATGCTGAAAGCGGAGAGCTCGGGCCCTGGCTCTCAGCACCACTTCCTGGCTCTGGAGGGGAAGATGGTGCACTGCTCAGTCTGCTGGTCCTTCCGGCTTTCCTGATAGGAGCGGGGCAGCTCAGGACCGTGCTGCGCCTGAGGATGGCGGTGGCACCACTGGGGGACACTGGTCCTTACCTTGAGCATCGCTTCCTGGCTCCGGCGCAGCCCCTCGGCCCACTGGCACCGATGTTCTGTCTTCCACCCCTGACCTCTGGGTCTTCCCGGCACAGATCCACGACGTGGGCCTGCCCGGGGCATTGTCGTGGGCTCCTGGCCTCCTGTTGGACTTGTGGGGACTTTGTTATGAGCTCCAGCTCCTCAGCTGGACACACGCAGGACGTGATCATAGGACCCAGGCCTCAGCTGGACTCTCTGGCTTCAGTGTGTGGACAGACTTCCTGCATTCTCTTGCATGTGACTCTCTGGGTGACTACTGTAAAATAATCTTACGCTCAAGTGTCCCGTATGGTGTTGTCCCCTTGCAAAGCCCCAGACTACAACAGCCCCCCCTCCCCCCAAGAGAAACGTTCATGCGCCACGAGAAGTGACCAAGGCCCGACTCTGTGATTCCCTATTTTGCATCCCTGTGCCTTGCTGCTGGGAGGGAGCCCGATCCCTTGGGGCGGCTTCGCGGTGGGTCCTCACTGCGCATGCGCAGCTTGCCTGTTATCTCCCGTAGGGTGTTTAGTTGTCATGGAGCCTTTAAGTTTTCTAGATGTGACACCACGTCCCTTGAGCATCAAGAGAGATCTTCGTCCTTTGCAACCTGCACGCCTTTCATCTCCTTTTCTTGCCTAAGGGCCTGACTAGCCCAAAGCTGAGCGTTACTAGTGATGGGGTTCACCTGCCAGCGCTGACCTCAGGGGGACGTGCCCAGCCGCTCCGCGTGCATGCGCAGGGCCGGCAGGATCCCTTTCCGAGCGGGGGAAGTCCCTCTCTAGTTTCCTGACGGTTTTGCGCGGGAGGCCTCTGGCTCTGCGCTCAGGGCATCCTTCTCCCTTCCGCCGCTCCTACCGGAGACTCTGCCCTGTGGGGTCTCTGGTGCTGCCCGGGAGCACCTCCGCCATCTCCCCTGCTGCTGAGCCGGGCAGAGAGCGCCATATTTTAAAGCCCTCTGTTTTTCAGTCGGCTCTTCTTGCGATAGTGCTCGCCGTTTCTTCCTGGGCTCCTTTTACAATACAGCACTTGCTTTAGTTTGCCATCAGGCCTGCCGACCTCGCTGTCCCCTGGGGCTGGCAGCTGCTGCTCGTCTTCGCCAGTGTGAGCTGAGTTTTCCTGGTTCCTGGCGGGCCAGGTCGTGTTGGACCTCGTCCTGGACCTGTGGTGCGTGATGGCGAGACCTGGCGCTGGGAGACGCTGGCGCTGGGTCCCGTGGCACCTTCTGGGCATCCATCTCGAGTTTCAGCCTCTGGGGCACTGTTGCTACCCCCGGTGCTGTTTCTAGTCACATCTTGATTGTCCCTGCGCGGGCAGCAGCTAGCATCTGCCCCAGGCCCTGAGCAGGGCCCACCGGTTGGGGGTTTTCGAGTTTTAGGAGAGGGTCGCCAGAGGTGAGCCCTGGAGTTTAGGAGGAGCTTATAGGGGCAGGCGGCTGAGCTCCTCTTAGGAGGCCCTGGTAGCTTCAGTTCCCGGGGATTTCTTTCCAGTCTTGGGCTGCGCATCTCCAGGCCTCTTGGGGAGAAGGCAGGTCTTTCCCAGGGCTTCAGGATGGTCCTTCCTGGTATCAGAGGCACTCTGGGCTCCCGCTGCCACAGCTACCACCATGGGCTAGCAGGTACCAGATGCAGCCCTGTCATGGCTGCGTGGATTCCTGTGTGGCCCCGGATGTACGTGAAGGTGCAGCTCCTGGCCCCTCCCCATGCGTGGGCACAGCATCATCAGTCCCCTGGACGGGGAAGCCCACTGTCCCCCAGACCCAGCTGGCTTGAGCCAGCCACTGAGACAGGTGGCCTCAAACATTTTGTTGTTGCTGGGACAAGATACCTGACCCCATAGCTTAGAGAGGGGGAGGCCTATTTTGGCCCGTTATTTAGGGGAATCGTGTCCATGGATTGCTGGCTCCATAGCAGGGACACATGGGGAGGATCTGGCCGGGGAGAAGCACTTGCCTGGCGGCAGGCAGGAGGCAGTGCGAAGGGGGGAGCTGGGCACAGAGATGCCAGGAAGCACGGATGAACTGCTGCACACAGTGCCCATGACTGGGCCCCCTCCACCCACCTGAGCCCTTGGGGGACGTCAGAGCTGTTAGAACACAGGCCCCGCCTGGCTCCCCCGGCTTCTGCCATGACTGGGGGGTGGGGGTGGGAGCAGGCCCTGTGCCTGGCCCCTGCCCCAGGTCTCCCTGCCTTGCCTGCTTCCTGCCACCCCTCCCCCGCCTCCCTGTGCCCCTTCCCTCTGCTCCCTCCAGCCTTGCAGCACACCCTCAGGCCTGCTGCACCTCAGGCACCTCCTCGCCCCGTCCCTGCCCCTGCACAGGGTGACGCCCAGTGTCTCGGTTGTGGTCTTGTTGCTGGGTCTCAGCAGGCCCAGTTCTAAGGAGGAAAGGGTTATCTGGGTCACAGTCTATAGAAGTTCCAGTCCACATTCAGCTGGCTCCAAGGTAGCATGGCATGGTAGGTGGCACAGGGCATGGGGCACAGGAAGCAGAGAGGGAAGGGGAGGGGCGAGCCCTCTGGATGCATCTTCCTCTTCCACCAGGCCCCACCTCCTAGCAGCTGTCAGCTGAGCCCCAGGATGGATCTCCTTCCCAACTCCGGCCTAGGGGTGCAGGAGGCTCTGGGGGACATCTAGAAGAAACCAGCATTCAGTAAACCATTGTTAAGGCCAAGTGCTATTTTCAGTAGAGGGCTGGGAATACTTCTTGAACATTCCAGAGGAGATAAAAGGTGGCTGTCCTTTGGTTGCCTCCTAGCCCCGCAAGGTCAGGTCCCACATTCCTGCCCTGCGGTCCTCACGCTGTCCACAGTCGCAGTGTCTGCAGGGTCACCTTGTCTCTGAAGGCTCCAGGGCGGGGCTCTTCCTACGCCTCCCCCGCGGTGGCTCCTGCCTGCTCTGTCTGTGGCTGCTCTGCTCCAGTCAGAGTCCTGGTGCTTCTCCTCTGGGACGCCAGGAGCCTGTCCCCTGGGTGGAGTGGCCCTGTCCCTCCGGCTGCTTCCCCGCCACGGGGAGCTCCAGGCACCTGCTGGGCTCCGTGGTCGTGGGCAGCAGCGCGTGTCTTGGGAATCGGGCTGGCTCCAGAAGGAGCGCTTGAGCTTGCGGCCGTGGCTGCAGCCCGCTCGGCCTTCCCAGTGAGCTCGGTGTTTCCCACAGGACAGAAGGGAGGCGCTCGGCCGGCCCTGCCTTGTCTGCGTCTCCTCCCTGCCCTCAGTGTGAGTGCCAGACCTTGCTGCGTCTTCCGTCTGCTGTGTCACGTGCAGTGTCATGCAAGGTCAGGCCCCACGTGCCTGGCCTGCAGTCCTCACACTGTCCACGGCCAGACCTGCTTCCCTGGAGCCGTTCAGAGGTGACAGGAGCAGCGCCAAGTCACACCACCCAGAGCTGCGGATGCTCTCAAGTCCCTTCTGCCACAACCACCTTCTGTGTCCAGGAGATTCCCGTGGCCTCGCCCGGCCCGTGGGCTGCGGCGCTGTCTCTTCTTCCCAGGAGGACTGGGCTGTGCCACCCTGACTCTAGACGACGTGTCCACTCGCTTGGGCTTGAAAGCACCTGGGCTGGGAGGGAAGTGGCCGCCACCCTTGATGGACAGAGGCCACTGGAGCTGCCCTGTGACCTCTCTGCAGGACCGGGACATGGCGGTTGCAGCCAGAAGTCCCGATTTGATCCTCGCATCCTGGATGGATTCATTCAGCCCTGGCACAGACTTGGGGGACACTTTTCCTTCTGAGGATGCCTCAGCTAAAGAGCCCCATTCTGCAGATGAGGCAGTGAGGTCCAGGAAGGCTGTCAGGTGCTTAGGACCATGAGGGTCGTCGGGCCCGCTGCTGCCCTGGCCACTGCCTTCTCCCCAGCCCTGTGCTGCTGCCCCCCGCCCCCCGGGAGACCCAGGGAGAGCCTAAGGAGAAGGGCGAGGTGGGCAGCGCTTGCAAGTGGGCTGGGCACAGGACGAGGGCTGCCACAGGGCAGGAGGGACAGGAAGCTTCCCGCCACCAGCAGCCTCCAGCTGCCCTCTCTTCCTTGTCCTGCCTGCTGGGTGCTGAGGGGCTTGGCAGTGACCAAGTCCTATGGTGACTAAGTTCCAAGCCACAGAAGCAGACTCGGGGCGTGGGGGAGCCACACGCCTCCCACCCAGGGCACCGAGGGCCAGGGAGGGCAGTGCTGTGGCCTCAGGGTAGCCTGCGTCCTGCCCCTGCTCGGTGGGCCCTCTTGTTTCTCTTCTCCCTCCTGCCTCCTGCCTACTCCTTCCTCTCGCTGTCCCTCTCCTCCCCTCCCTCCTCTCCTCTCCCCTCTTCTGTCCTCTCCTGTCCTGTCTTGTCCTGTCCCATCCCATCCCATCCTGTCCCC